>JANSTT010019172.1:0-12048 GCA_026745375.1 Platyura marginata | reverse complement strand
GACCAGACCAATAAATAATACATAGTAAAAAAAAAAGGAAAAAATCTCCTTTTTTTTAAAAACGAAAAAAAAACACAAAATATCCTGACAATTCCCGGAACTATAAAAATACATAAATCCCTTGGTATTGCATCATTTGAACAATATGGTGAATAGCACCTACTACAACCGAGTACATACTACAGAATTTAAATTTAAACCGGATATAAAAATAAACTAATCAATACATTCTTTTTCCTTTTCATAAAAAGGATAAATCAGTTGGATGACTGTGAAAAAGCTTTCATGCGCCTGGTATATTATGAAGAAAAGCGATTAATATATATTTGTTTTTGTTATCGCTTTTCCGGAACTGCTGGAAAGTAGAAAGTTATGTTAAGTTTTACCCCATGTCTGTAAACTTTATACCAAGTTAAATCAAAAACACAGAATTGATCCCCAAAGATTTGCTGTTTTTTTTTTTTCTTATGCCACAACATTAAAAAAGAAAGGTTTTCTCATGTAATTTGTATCGGAAGCAACTTAATTCATCGCAGAAGTTTTTTTTTTCTTTGTCGATTAACTTGTATTTCCGAGTGTGGGGGCGTTCTTTAGTGTTGTTGAGTGGTTAAGCGTTAAGGTAATCATTTTATTAGAACACTCGTTAAAAATAAATGGAGCAAGTAGTAAAAAATGTCTGGTAAATATGTAAGACCATAGGCGCCGGCGAGGGGATGCGGGAAGAGTATTTGCCCCCTGGATTTTTCTGTTCTTGATTTTTGTTTTAATATTAAATTTAATAATGATTTTAAGTTCGTGTTCATAATCAAAATCGCTTCGCTTGCAATAATAAACAATAAGAAGTGTAATTTTGATAAACTCAATGTAAGAGCAGTTTCCATTGAGTTTTTGGATTGCTCAATTTAAAAACGATGAAAAATGTTTCTTTTCTCCGTTCGTATCTTTTCCCATTTTTAAAACCTTTTTTACATCCTTTAAAAATGCTTCCATTCAATCGAAGTTATTTAAACTTGCCCTCCCATGAAACAAAAAAATCCATGCGGCGCCCATGTGCAAGACTTTTATATAATTTTGGTAATAACATATTTTTTATGAATACTCTGCTATCTATCCATAAATGGTATGAACCTCTTTTGTTCTGTAACACAAAAATATTCTTTTTTGTTGTTGTTCGAATTCAAATCGAAAAAGGGATTGAATAATTAAATGTTTCAAGGAATCCTATAATTTTGAGAAAAATTATTTTTGTAATTTATAAGAAACTACATTTATACATGTGTATAGGTATACTAAGGAATAAATAGTATACCATACAGCATACATACATATACAAATAAGATATCCTTTGATGATAGCAATGTTATTCTATTGAATAATACAAGGACATGAAGATTAATCCATCATAATACGTAGCACTATATGCACTATATTATCGTACATACGAATGTTTAAGCAAAATACTAGGTATGTACAGTGCGCGACAATCCTATAGCCTCACCTATTTTTATGGGAATTACGTTTCTATCCTTTTTGGATATCCTTTTAGTATTTTTGTTTGTGATCAATTTACACATTTTTTACCTACACTAGTGCACTTAATTCGTTTTATCTTTATCCTTATTGCCAAATGTAGAAAAAATCGGTCTTTTTACAGCGACAATGCTATAGCCTCACAGAATTTTTATTTATAAATACAATGAACAACCATTTTTATTTAAATTTTAATATATTTTAAATATTTGGTAGGACCCCCTTTGTATTTAATTACATCAAAAATTTTATTATTCATGGTATATAACAACGGTGGTCAAGTGCGGCTCCGAGAGCCGCATGCGGCTCTTCGGTGAGTCAAGTGCGGCTCCCATTCAAAATTTCTTTTAAAGCTTCATATTAAAAGTTAATGAATATATTATTAAATAAAATACTTTAAAACTTTGTTTTCGTTTTTATTTTCACTCTCTTTTAAAGTTATTTTGTCTTATGGAAGCTATTAATAATGAAGGTAGCGTTTCAAAACGTTTTGCACGAACGCATTTATTTGATGCTTGGACAACACGGTTGAGGAAAAAAATCTGCCTGGTAACTATTTACAACTTAATTCAGCGCTATGACAAAGGCCTATTAGCAGAAATAAGAAAAAAATCTGGTGAAAAACCATGACACCAGAATTGAAGCATCAAATCGAAAAACAGCAATATATGAGAAACAGGAATGCGGCTCTCATTGGCTTCATAGTTGCCCACCCCTGGTATATAACAAACTTGTTATATAATTTTCATTAATGGTTCGCCAAGATTGAGTTTTTGCTCGTTTTAGTTCTCCTACGGTGTTAAGGATAGAAACGTAATAGGAAATTCCCATAAAAATAGGTGAGGCTGTAAAATTGTCGCGCACTGTATGTATAACAGTCAAATTGTATGCAGTAGCAAATTAAGTTGCATTCCTTGATGATTTACATATCTTTGATAGAGCATATACCTGGCAAATAATAATGGTATGCGTTGAATGTCGTTATATAACTATGTATATGTCGTTATATAACACTATATACCTACTATATGTATATTATTTATATATGTACATATATTGATATGAGATTCATGTAATTAATTATTTATAACCATTTAAAGTAGATATTTATCTAAATAATTAATTAAAGATCTTCAGTATAGTCTGTTAAATTACAAGTAAGTAATAATCTTAACAAAGGCATTAAACTGAAATAATCCTTTTAGTTTTAGTTATAGACAATGAACTTTAATCAATATTAGTTTATGTGAACATTCTGTAGGTAAACCCTGGACAGGCTTCTTATGTAAAAACCATACAAGTATAGTATTGCTATTGCTAAACTATTGTAAAAGAGGGACACATTAATATATAACAATCATCAACAAGACTGTCTACATTACTTAGAATTTTGAATAATACGACTTTAATTAGTGCTAAGCAACTATCTACAACAACAAAAAAAAACAAAATAAATTGTAATTAGTTATTCTGAAGAAAAATTGATCGCATTATAAAGATATGGTCAAAATAATTTATTCAAAAATAGTAAAAGCCAATCTGTACAATACAGTATTTCAACAATTACATATTGTTTGTAATGCCCCTGGCTCCTGAGACACCACTTATTAATTTAAACAATAAAATTTAATATCAATGAATAATTTTATTAAGGTTTTAATTACTTAACCTAAGCATTAAGGTAAATATAGGAAGGATTGCAATTGCACTTATCTCTTCGTTTATTTCCATCCAGTAGACATCATGTGTGATGCGTGGACCAATATGAAATTGTTGTATAAATGTTGTATTGTATATGGAATTAATGTTGTATCTTGTAAATATGTTTATGTTGTATATATGTATGATGTTTTAAATGTGTAATAAGATGTTGTATTAAATATTGTATGAATCTCGTATAAATGTTGTTTCCTTGTTTAATATTAATGATTTTTTATACGAGCTCGAGCGTCCACTCTGCTCGCCGGTTTGTAGAGCTCTTCTCAATCTTCATCAATCTTTACGCCTCGTTAACCTTAACCGGTGTTTGACACTTGGCTCATCGAACTTACGTTAAGTTATGGATAGCGGAGGGATATTTTAATAGGAATATAAATTTAATATATAATGGCTGCGATTCACGAACTTAATGTTGTTGCCGTGAAATTGAATTAGCCGTGAAATTCTTTTGCCCGTGTCAATTGTTTGGAAACAATTTGACTACCCGTCCATTAAAATTTTGTTTACTTTTTTGTATCATTTTTTTTTCAATGATATTGGATTTATTTTACTAACACATTGACTAAAACTGGTCATTGGTACTTATAGAACATTTTTACCTTTATTTTAATACAGTTTTATTTATTATTTTAATAAAATGTTTAAAATAAAGGAACAAAGTACCGACCAGAAACATACACAAATTTTTCACTAACTGCACTAATTTTCACCACAAAAACAATTTTTTTTTATTCCCGCAATATATAAAAAATGGAACGATAATTATTAAATTAAATTAAATTATCAATAATTTATTTTAAATATAAAAATGTATAAATAAAAAAGCATTTGACAGCTAAAGTATCGCAAACGCAGCGTTTCTATTTTCGAAAAACCCTTCAAATGGGTTTTCGAATGAAATAAAATTCATACAAATGATCAACTTTGCCATCTCAACATAGGTGGCAGTGTCTGTTGTCCATATTATTTGAAATTGTTTTTGGTGTTTATTTTGATTTTTATTATTTGTGTCAAATATATATTTATATTTTAAAGAGAGCGTTTGGAAACAGTCGCATTATAACGCAGCGATGAAAACATATTTCACGGCAACAACAGCAAGTTTGTGAATCATATGGGCATCATTCTAACATACTATTATTACTATTTACATTAACATCACATTGAGAGAAAATTTGTATAACCGTCCTATGAATCTAAATATTAACATGTGAAAATATAAATAAATAAAACTATTGTCGGCGATTTTTAATATTTTTTTTTTACCAATTCATGAATTTCCGCGAATGGTTTGGTGGCCCGATTACTTGTCATCTATTTTTGCGAAAACTTTAGCCCATCTATAACTCTGTATAGATACAGTTTAAAAATAAGGGATACATTTTGTTGTTATATTGAGTAAAACAAATTGTAATAAACTTTTATCAATATTTATGTAGAAAACTGCCAAAAAATTAAAAAAAAATCCAAACAGACATATACAACAATTGTATACAATAGAAAATAATAGCATCAAATATCAATAACTTTTAGAATAACACAAAGTTACTTGCTCTGTCCAACATCAAATCTAAACTCAACTTTTCAAATTTGGCAGGAAATCGATGGACGGGTAACATAGATATTACAGGGTGAATACTGTCAAAGATACTCTTTAAGATATTTTTACGATAACCAATATGTTATTATTAGGTATATTATTAAAAAAAAAAAATTATGAAAACGCCCGTTTAGTGAAGCTATCTATTGAACTTACAAGTAAGTTAAGGATGTAAAGAAAACAGAAAACATGGTTACAGACAATCACCCACTTGATAAAATGCTATTATACCGATTTCTTTTCAAAACACTTATTTTATATGTCAGTCACAACATATTTTCTTATGCCTTTTGACATATATGTAACTACTTATCCGTACATACATACATACATATACATATATATATATGCACTTGTACGTACATACTGTATAAAAATAAAATATGTATGCAAAGTCATTATGATAAAAATCACATTTACCATATTTAAATCTTTATGCTGGGCATGAAGTTGGAGACATCTATAGATTTATCATATAAAATAAACAAATTTTTATTTGAATTTGTCTGATACATTTTATACACATATTGGGTTAACATGGTGACATAAGAACGATCCCAAAAAAGAAAAAAAAAATATGTATGTATATATAGTACCCATATCTATATCATGAATTGACGTCAGAAAAGCTGCAAAAAAAAATATTTGGCGAAAATTAGATAACAATATGATTGAAGACTTTCTGTATCAATATAATGAATTGAATAGAGGGTATGTACCAACATAATATTATTTAACAATCAATATGAAAAATTATGTATTTTAAAAATTTGTATTGACCACTAACCACAAATGTTACACAATCTTAAATATGGTAAAGAGTCCGAATAAGGCTATTATATCGAACGTGCATTTATATTTCACAAAATAGCCAATAAAAACGACGGAAAATTAAAAAGAAATAAAATAAAAAAATATTCCCCAATGGCTATAACTATAATTCAAAATCCTGTTTTCTGTAGGTCGTCAACCAGGTATATAATAAAGGGATATATATTTTTAAAATAAAAATATGAAAGCAACAACTTTAAGTAATATAATTTGTATGGATACTTCTTCCATACAAAATCATATCTAAAAATAAAAAAATTGACGTTATTAACCTTAGAACCGTGTTTGGGGAACCCAGGAACCCAAAAATTTTTGACGATTGTAAAAAACCAACTTCTATTTCATTTGTATACCTAAGCCGGCACTCATTCCAAAGAATACGATGTCAGGATCTCGTTTTATATAATAAGAAATTACTGTGTCTGTTATGGTAGGTAAAATAGGTCAATTAATGTACTACCTGTGTATTTTGTATGCAAAATACATTGGGGTCTTGAGGTCCCCACAACACGACATTTGCTAGAAAAATGACAACACTGTTTCGTTATATTGACAACAATGTACTATATGTATATGACAACAATGTTTCGTTATATTTGGAAAACAATTTAGATCTTCAAAACTGTTTAAACAAACTTAACCAGTCATGCTTTTTACACTATGGTGGTCCAAAATGCAAAAGTTCTAAATTTACTTCGGCTCACCCCCTAAAAGTTGTATTTTTTAAAATTTGTTTAGAGGTCGCGCAAGAAGTTTTAAAGTCCAAACTGCAAAAGTTCCAAATTTCCTTCGTTTTACCCATTTAAAAGTTGTATTTGGGTAAAACAAAATTTTGCAAAATTTAAAGTCATTTTTAAATTCGTTTAGAGATTGCCCAAAAAGTTTAGAAGTCGATATCACCATTTTACATTAATATGATTTGACTTATTTAGAGGGGAATCACATAAGATTTTTATGCAATTAAGCTAAGTTATTTTATGAATCAAAAAACTAGGAAACACAATAAAATTTATTTTATTGACTTCCCTAAAAATAATAAAAAAGCATGTAAACTCCCTTCCAACAGTGAAGTTATTGGTATATTTATACCCGTATGATGTTAATCAAGGGTATTATAACTTTGGTACGGAGTTTGTAAAGGTAGCATTAGACTGTTTGACCAAATGGCAAATATTTGACATTTTTCGCCTGCCAAACACGACAAAGAGTCTAATGGTCAAATATATTTGACTGAAACTTTGACAAACAAAAATTTGACAATAATCTGCCAAACATTTATTTGACACTTTGTCAAAGAGTGTAATAGAATCAATCTCTGTCAAATAAATTTGTCAAAGTTTTTCGTATTTGGTGTTTGCCACTCTTGGAATTTCTATAAAGTCAAACATGTAAAATAAATTGTTTTTAATGCATTCACATTTTATTCGCTGTAATTTTTGTGACTTTTTTTTGTATTAGGGGTGTCACCAAATCAAGTAAAAAATCAAAATCATTGGAATCCATTCGAACAAAATTTCTATAAAGATTTGGCTGGTCGCTTCTCAATTCTTTTAATACTTTTACATAACAGCCTTCTGTTTTTCTTTTTTCCACCCAATCGCGTACCCACACACGAAATTTCTTTTTTTTTCGATTTTATTTCTTTTTAGTAGGAAGGAGGAAGCTCTTAAAATGACAGCAATTGTTGAATAATCCATATTTAAAATAAATTGTCAAATAATTATTTGACTCAAAACGGCAAACAATCTAATACCCTGTCAAATATATTTATCGCTCGTTTGCCAAATATGTATTTGACCATATTTGACAAAATAAAATTTTATCAAATATTTGACAAAAAACGGTTCAGTGTAATACACTTGTGAAACACGTTTGTCAAATCTCATTATTTGGCAAAATTCCGTGCGTTAAATATTTGCTGGTTGGTCAAACAGTCTAATACTAGCTTAACGCCCCTTAATACTCATCGTAGAAAAAAATTTCAACACCATTGTCTTTCTCGTCAAATTCTAAGTCAAAATATGCATGTCCGTCCGTCCTTTCGTCCGTCTGTCCGTGATCAAGATTCCGGCCAAACGGCTAAAGCTAGAAAGCTGAAATTTTGACAGTTTATTATGTAGTCCTAGAGTAAGATCTCTATTTTTGGAGCAAATCGGACAAAAAATAAGGGAGGCTGTAGTACAGTGTGCACCTAATTTTGATATTAACCATTCATTTACTCGAAAGGTAGTCGAAATGTAGAAAAAATGAATATGACAACAATTATAGAGAATACGAAAATGAAGATTTCATTTGTAGTTGTACGACCTACCGTTAATCAATTTTATTGAATTTCTAAGGTTTTTAATCATTAACTCGAAAAGTATTTAGATTAAAAATTAAAAAAATGATAGAGAATAAAAAAATGAAAATTTCATTCATAGTCAAAAAAGTTCCAAGAAATACTGTTATGGCGCCGCAATCAATTTTATGTCATTTCTAAGGTTTTTAATCATTTGTTTTCAATTTACCCAAGTATATTTATTGTACAGACAAAATAGACACGGATAAAGTAATAAATAAAAAACAAGTACTCATACGTGTATATTATAATCGGCGTAGCCAATTTTTCCTTCTTTACTGGTTTTTAATTAATATAGAGATAAAATTCCAAAAAACAATGTTTCTAATAACCTGAATAGAGCTGTTCAAAAGACTGAAGTATTTTGGAAAACTGAAATTATTACAGTAGAACCTCGTTAATCCGAACTTCGGTTAATCCAGACAGGCATTTAAGAAAAAAATAAAAATAAAGAAAAGAAGCAAAAAACGTGATTAATAAGCTAAATTACAGGTGCGAAACTCTTGCAAACTACACATTTATCGAACTTCTATTGTTTTTGTGAGAGAGTGCGTGTTGCGTGTGAATGATCCTGGACCGTCATGTTCTACATAACTTAAACTTAAATTGTATGACCTATGATTGTACATAAATAATCAAGTAAGCAATTGATTTCTGATTTAATCCATAGGAATGGATTTATTTATCTTTTGCATTTCTTTAAAAATGAAATAATAAATGATTTTCGTTATTGTACAGGTAGTATTAACTATTCCATTACTCATTTTTTAGGTAATTTGTTTTAATCCGGACTTTCATTGATCCAAACGACCTAGAGCTTCAATTAGTCCGGACTGCTGCTGTATGTGGAGTTTTTTAAATAAAAAGTCGATTATTCTTTTAAATCGTAAAACATTTTTATAAAATTAATGATGATGACTTAAAATTTTATAATTTTATTGTGTTTTTGAAAATTTAAAGTCAGACTGCATACATGAAATTATAATTTTTTTATGGCTTCTTTTATATTTATTATTAGAAAGGACTTTTCTCACATTCCTTCTTTTCCGTACGTTACTCCTACCACATATGCCGTCTTAGGAGGGATAACCAAATAGTCAATAATAATATAAGAAAAAGTATAAAAAAAACAGAACTACTCGTATCCCAAGTAAATTTTTTAATAAAGTTTAATTCAAATAATTTCTTTGAATAACGGTTTTAATACAGGTATCCCGGTATTAGACTTTTATAATACCGAAATACCGGTATTGATTTTTCGTCCAATATTGGACTCCCTAGGTACAAGCCTCAACATATTTACTATATTACCTCTGAAAACGGCTTAAATTCCGTTTTTGTTTTCACTCACGTGTAATACCGCAAAACAATGATTCGAGATCAAGAACTCAATTATTTTATTGTCTTCCAAAACAATATTTTTCACATTTAACAATAAACAAATTTAATTTTTCAATGCACAGAAAAAGTTTGTGCATAATTGGCCCAATTGAAATGAAAATGAATAAAGTTAGATTATCTTCCTACATCTACATACATAAGTCAGGAGATAGATCCTTCAAGACCACAAAAATAATATCAAATTAGAATTATGTACATATGTACTAATGTAAACCACATTTAATTTGATGTTATTTGAAACCACCCACGAAGTACTTATAAAAGAAATATTAACCCTAAGATCCCATGCCCTTCAACTTAACGCAAATTTCTATGAACAATTAAATGGTTAATATCAATATTTGGCAAAAATTGCGGTAAAAGTTCAGGACCCAAATTAAATTTTAATGACTTAGTGCATTTTATCATTTTAATTCCATTCCCCTATACCAAATTTAAGATTTTCATGCTATCATTGTGCTAACGGCAACTGGCACTAAACCAAAATTGCTTTGTAAAATATGTGTCTTAACATTATAATTCAAAAAGACTTGGAAGGAATATATATTTATGCAGATTATGTGGAATATAATACATAAATACAAACTACGCTATTACATCCGCTCTGTCTGCCTTTGGAACTATGAAAATTGTTACATTTTAATGATATCACAGTGGTGTTCTACGTACCAGCGCCACTCCACAACATAATTATTATCTTTCATTTGGTATATTACCCTAGTTATGCATATAGATCTTACATAGCTTCTACTATATATATGTATAATGTATATATGTAGGTATCTACTAGAAGAGTGTTGTTTTATGAATTTTAATCAATACCCACTATAAGGAATGAATACCGCGTGTATTACAGTATAATAAATTATAATCGTATATGTAAATATAGAAGTAAATTTAAGTCAACCGTGATTTATTAAAACTACCTTCCTATCTCTAGCTACTATAAATAATGATACCTCCTGGATCTCAGTTAACTAACCACTTATATTCTATATACTCGAAAAGAATTACAATTGCAAAATAACACTTTTAAATAACAATTTGCATATCTCTCTCTATATAATAAGTTTACTTAGAAAGATTATCATAATTATTTTAATATTCAATTAAAAAAGCAAAAAAAAAAAAATTCCTACAATATATCAAAGTTTAGTTCACCCTCTTCCAAAAAAAAAACGCTACTGAACTAAACCTAATGTATGTATGTATGTGGGCGTATTTTATTTACATACATATGTACCTAAGAGTCTATTAAACAATTAGGATTTGTCTTCTGGCCAAATTAATTTCATACAGATGAACAAATGAACGTAAACAATAGAGGTAAGAATAAATATATACTGTAAGAAAACAACTTCCTTAATATGTACTTATATGGTTTACACATATTTGCAAGTGACATATTACTAACGTGTCTTTAACAGTTTCTTGGTCAATCCGCTTGGATAAAATGGTATAATTAATTTAGAGAGATCAGGCATCATTTATAAACATAGTGGAACATAGGAAGTCTTCGGTCTTCGGAAATTAGGTGTATGCTCGTCCATTCATACAATAAGTGTAACATACGATAGAAACATAAACTGAAACCTGAACTATGTATGTAACAAAAAAAAAAGTTATTTAACTTTGATTCAATGGTATTGATTTCTATTGTTTTCTATTGTTTTTGGTCCAGTGCAAGTAGAGGTAAATGTTTATCGCGTACGTTACAACGACAAATTGCATATCCTATTTAAAGATGTTGACAACGTCAAATACATTAAAATCGGAACACTGAGATAAATTGGTCAAGTGAATGCATAATTAGAGAGCGCCGAAAAAATGATTAAATAATAATCCAATAAGGCAAGCGAAGCCAAGGAGAACAAAAGAAGAGATGGTACGACAGCGTCACCCAAGACATCAAAAGGCTACAAATCAACAATTGCCCTGGATAGAACAGAATGGAGGCGAATCCTTGAAGCAGCCAAAATCCATGGTGGATTGCAGAGCCATAATTAAGAAGAAGATTGTTTTCTATGACAATAAAATTCGAACGGAAAAATTGAGAGGCAGATAGCCCAAAAGTACTGTCCATTCATCAATATGTATCGCGAGAATATTTCAAAATAACATAGAAAAAAATACATTTTTAAAAATAAATTATACCAAAAAAATTCCTTCAAAATATTTTTAATCTCATAAAAATCCTAATAAAAAAAAATTTGCTTTATGGACAATTAAAAACATCAGTGTAATGGAAAATATATTAATATTTTTATAGGCACTTAATTCTTTATACACCAAAATTGAGTTATTTATCATCTATTCCTATTGATTTCTTCTTTTTTTTTCAAATTCCAGATTAAAATTTATTTTTCATCAATCAAATATTTCAACAAAACCTTTTAATTTTCATTTGTATTGCTTTTTTTCTACTGTACAATTGTTTTAACCTCAGCGTTGAATTGAAACCTTTTAAATTTAAATTGCGTTTGTAACGTACAAAAATTAACTTCGATGAAAGGTATGCTATGCATTCAGAGTGTTTCAATAAAATCAATGTGTTTTTATACCCGTATGATGTTAATCGAAGGGTATTATAACTTTGGTACGGAGTTTGTAACGCCCCTTAATACTC
>JANSTT010019171.1:0-12055 GCA_026745375.1 Platyura marginata | reverse complement strand
ATGAGTATTAAGGGGCGTTACAAACTCCGTACCAAAGTTATAATACCCTTCGATTAACATCATACGGGTATAAAAACGTATCGTGATTTCTCTAGTCTAGAGTCTGTACAGTATAGGGGTGAATGGAACTCAGTATTATTATGATAAAAATGTATTAGCTACAGTCTATTCTCGAAAAAAAGTCCTACTTCTGTTCGAAGTGTGCCCTTTATTCAAATAAAAAACGCAGAGTCTTCTATTCGAAAAAAAACTAAACAAAATTTTACTGGGCGATATTGTGGTCATATTACAGTCACAAATACACATAAACAGTTTAAAGCCACCTTCAATCCGTACCTCAGTTGATTATAAAGTGATTTATTTAAATTCTTGTATGGGTCGAAATATCGAGGCCTTCTGTACGAAAAAATATTTGAATTATTAAATTTAATTTATTAGACATACTTACGACTTTTTTTTAGGGAAAACTGTAGCTACACCCAATCATTCTATTAGACAACAACGTATTCCAGGAATGAGTAATTATTTTTTGTAATACAATCTCAGTGGTCAATATGCGTCCCATCTCTATGAGTAGTATGACTCATTATGAATCTTCATTCTAAATAGTTGGATTCAGGTACATTTTGTTTTGTTCAATAAGATTACTTTGTGGTGAAGTGGCGGTTTCAAACTTGACTGCAATATTCTGAGTGACTTCGTTAAAAATCCATAAACAAAGCGGTAATTGGTACTTCCTTCCTCGCGTCGTGAAATCAAGAATTCTAATGGCACTTTTTAGATCAGTCTAATTTTTTAATTTTTATTTTCCAGAACTTAAAATGGGTTTTTGCGGACGTGCTTCATTGCTGGTGACATCCATTATCGTCGTTCTAATAGCGACAAAAGTTTATAACCTAATCAAACCCCTACCACCGCCAAATATTGATTTCAATGAATACTGGGGTACTGGATTGGCCAAGGACTACAAAGACGATTCAAAACCACGACTGCAGACAATTGCTTACAGTGATCAGGTTATTAATGAACTTCGATCAAAATTAAATCAAACAGTATATCTTCCGCCGGCATTAGAAGGAGCCGGATTTACGTATGGTGTCAATTCTGCTAAACTAATGGAAATGATTGAATATTGGCGAGATGATTATTTGCCGAGATGGAACGAAAGACAATTGTATTTGAACACTCTACCACATTATTTGATCAACGTTCAGGGGTAAGTAACGGTTCTTATTCAAAACGTATTTTTTGTAGGTAATGGGATGAGCTTCCAAGAATTAGGAATCAAATTTTTGAATATCATATCAGGCGTATATGGAATCTTTTTCCTCTTCTTTTATAACTAAATTTTTGTTAATACAGGTTAGATATTCATTACATTCACACAAACACGAAACCGATAAAAGGAAAAAAAGTTGTTACGCTTCTATTGCTTCATGGATGGCCTAGTAGCGTACGTGAATTCTATGAATTTATTCCAAAACTTACACAAACCAACAATGAAATTGATATAGTGTTTGATGTCATTGCACCAAGTTTACCAGGTTATGGTTGGTCACAAGCGGCTAGACGACCGGGTATGGGAGCAATAGAAATATCAGTTATAATGAGGAATCTAATGATAAAATTGGGATATAATAAATTCTATATATACGGAGGCGACTTGGGATCAGCAATTGGAAGCCATCTGAGCACATTATTCCCACAAAATGTTTTGGGCTATCATAGTAATGTTTGTTTTTTGGAATCACCCATAAATCACTTAAAAGCGGTTATATCGAGTTTCTATCCATCACTATTTATTGACAAGGAATTTGAAGATTTTGTTTTTCCACGACTTTCAAAAATAGCAAGATTGTTGGAGGAAAGTGGCTTTGCCCATATTCAAGCTACAAAACCAGATACAGTTGGTAATAGAATAAATTAAATTTAAAAAAATGTCTAATCTCTAATTGTAACAATCAACCGTAGGTGCAGTATTATCATCAAATCCAGTCGGTTTAGCTGCTTACATATTAGAGAAGTTCTCATCATTAACAGATCCAAATTATCGATTAAGAGATGATGGCGGTTGGGACAATGGTGACTTTACAAGAGATACTCTGTTCGACAATGTAATGATTTACTATCTAACCAACTCAATAACAACATCAATGCGATTATATGCTGAATCATTTTCTATTAAACAACGTTCTCAGGAAATGGGTCGTGTTCCAACTAATGTTCCCGTTGGATGTGCAAGATTTAAGAATGATTTATCTCATGTGCTTGATTGGCAGTATAAAAATAAATACACAAATTTAGTTCATAGTTCATATCATAAGTTTGGAGGTCATTTCATAGCAATGCAAAAGCCAAATGAATTGTTTAAGGATTTTCTTAGTTTTATTAAAAAAGTTCAAAAATGATTTCGGTTAAAACTTTTTTATTTGATATCACGAAAATAAAAGTATAAATTGTCGTTGCCAATTAGTTTTTATTGTTTGCATTCGATATGATCCAATCATCCAATTTACTAATTTCAGATTTAAAATATTCACACATAAACCAAAAAAATATCAAAATATCAGATTTCAGAAGGACTAGAAAACGTGGAGCATTACAATCCAATGTTCTATCTTATAAAAAAACTTAGGATTGCATAAATATTTTATAGATTGTGTGGATACTGAAGCATTTATTGTCTTGTATTTTTTTTTTAAATAAGAACGTGTGCTCTAATCATGGAATTTTACACAAAAAATACCTAGGTACCCACTGGACTTGATTTTGCTTAGTTTGTCATCTACCTTGATTGAAAATATTAAAATCCTGCGGAGTTGGATAAGCAATGAAATTGTTAAAACAAGTCATTTGCGATCATTTGCGAGTACCTTTTGGTTATCCCTAACATCATTTGTTTCCATTTTTTATAGCATTCACTTAAGACTTAATGATATTTTATTATTTATTGAATTACAAGTTAACAAGTTTCTACTTTAAAAAAAATTAAAAATGGCTAGTGACACTTACCTCAATTCAAACAAAGAACTCCATAAGCAAATCAAAAGGGCAGGTAAATTCTTAATATATATAACTATTTCACTGTTTTGTTAATCACTTTTAAATATTTTAAATACTTTTTTCATTAATTTAAAGTAAAGAATCGTTTTTTACGTCTTTTCCTTCTGAACATTTTTCTGTTGAGCAAAAAAAGACGCGCACATTACGAAGGAAGAGGTGGGGTTGGGAACAATCCTTGACACATCTCTTAACGGCAAAGAGCGACATCTCGTGTTAATAAACGGAATTTACAATAAACTTTCATAATGTCAAAATAATTTTAGTTGGAACGAAAATATCCCAAATATTTTTCATTTTTTTTTAATTCGTTTAATTAAAATAAATATAATAGATTAAAAAGAATAAAATCATGAACATCTTTCGACGTGTTAACAAATACTCATTTGCAAATTTGGTGAGTACATATTAGAATAATTTTTTTTAAGGTTAAGTACCGATTTGCGATTAACCTTTGGATAACAGACCTTCTGTCTACTTATCTTTGAAATACCATAAATTAGTAATATTTAAAGTCATCCTCATATAGATCAATCTTATATTTGCAGAGTCGTTTCTATTCAAACAAAAGTGAAATTCCATCAAATCCATTGGAGCCCCATCAGACGGCTCATCTTCAAGAAGAGAATGGAGCCATTTACGACAAAAAGCCTTTCAAAATAACATTACAAGAAGGTGCGTACTTTGTTCAAATATTGTTATAATTGTTTTCTCTGTTATATTTCCAGATAAACTTTACTCTTGGTGTTTATGTGGAAAATCCAAAACACAGCCAATATGTGATGGAACGCACAAAAATGTTTTTCTAAAAATTAAACTCAGGTATGTTCAGCTTAAACAGAATTGTTCATCAAATTAACGTCAATATTTTTAAGACCAATCAGATTTAAAGTGACAAAAACCAAAGACTATTGGCTATGCAATTGTAAACAAACAAAGAATAGACCGTTTTGTGATGGGACGCATAAACAGGAACACATACAGCAGGCTATCAAATAGTTTTGTACCAATCTTCAATCCAGAATTATTGCTTGAAAGTGTTTGCTAATCGGATTGTTATTTTTTGATTTAAGAATATAGAAAAATGTGCTAAATAAAATCATCGAGGACAATCTCGTAAGGAATTCTAGTTTTTCTTGTTCAGACGTAACTATGAAGTAAACACAACCGAAAAGATGTATAAAAGGAAAATCCGATAAATAACTATTCGAAAAAGCAAGAAGACCCAACAAATAACCCTCAACATGATCCAAATATGAGACAGAAGATTTGAAATGACTAAAATCCCGATAATCCGCACTAAAGACTTCTGGATGATTAAATAACATCCGAATTCACCCTAAACACCATCTCATCCATAAATTAAATAAACAACTGGACCTAAGTGACTGCCTTTTGGAACGATCATAGAGATTACAAATGAAAATACATTTTTGGAGCTTATTTACTGGAAATTGTTATTAAAAGTATTGTTGTTGACACGATTGTTAAAACAAGATTACGACATCATTGTCAATATACAAAAATTAAAACTAATAACGATACGAAAAATGTTAGACATCTTGATATAAATGAGCCAAATCTCTTTGTACAGCTCGGTTCTGAAGTAAAAGATTCATTTCCTCCGATAATTTGATTTGTGTGACATAGATAGAGCATTCTCAAACATGGCCAATAATTTAGATATTGCTGGAATTTGGTGGCAGTAATCTGAAGAAAATTATATAATAAAATATTTATGCAATTTTTAGACCAAAAATAGATCCTATTAATAGGTGATCACTCAACAACGGCTAGTGTGTATTTTAATAAAGCATTATTTATTATTAATAATTAACACGATGAGCCTCAATGATCGATGAACTTCGGTTATCTCAGATTTCCACATAGTACTTAGTGTATTATCAGAAACAACGACAAATGGATAAAGAAAAAGACAACACACAGCATTGAACGCTAAACATATACACAAGAGGACAGCTGAGATCCGATTGGAATTAACAGGAGCAACAATGGCATTTTACCATTTTTTGAGCTAAATAGTTCAATCTTGAATTAATAGAAATGTATTTAGCAGAATTCTTAAATAGACTAAATATATTACTGCCAAATCTGAACTCAAGTCCAAAAAAATGTCGCCGAAAATAACGAAAGAGAGGGTACATAGGGTAGGTAAAGATTGTTGTAACGGTCCTTGATCGAAGAGTTTCCATTCTCAGAGTGCTTCCAGGACGTAGACCCAACCGTGTTGTGAGAAGCTATAGATCACCCGATGATGTGTTCATAACCTGGTTCAGCTGCCCTCAGAATATAACTGATCTGACAACTAGGGATCTTTGGCTCAAGCCAATTAGGGTTTCAGAGTTTCTAGGATTAGAAACGGACCCAGGATGGCCCAAGTCGCTACAACAACAACAAAAACAAAGAAAGGGTACATTAAATTTAATTATTTTCCAAAAAATTTTATCAAAATTTGGGACAAACATTTGTTCAGCTAACGTAAACACAAAGAACTTACTTTTTGATGCTTTGTAAAAGTGGTGTACCATCCAGATGTTTTTCAGTATTCTTGTTTCTAATGTGCAGCATCGATGTAGCTCACAATATTAAAGGTCATCTTCGAATTTATCTGATGTGACCATTGACATTGGATTGATCCTAGCCTAAATTTAACGACTATAATCCCGTTCATAATTCTTTGTCTACTTTTTAAGCTTAATCTCAAATATATTGAGATAATAATTGGTCAAGGCATTTTTATATTGGGAGACTAAGAAATTCTCTAAAAATGTGTAGTCAAGTTTTGTTCTAGATTTTGAATTAAATTTTTTTTAATTAACCAACGATTTTCAGACAGATCAATAATGCACCGTGTATAATACAGAAATATTTCTTGTGCAAGCAAAAGCTAAGGATCTTCTGTCTGTCTGTATTGGTATTCGAATATTATAACAATTATTCCTGATCTAACCATTAATTAAGTTCTATTTTGCCATTGACTGTACATTCATTTGCTCATCTATTAATGAGACTCCTAGATTTGTTAGAAACTTCCCAATATCATCATAATCTGACAACTGGTAACAAAATGGCGGTTCCCATCTGATATCTCAAGCTCAGTAATCAAAATTGATATGAATAAAACAGTTCCATTGTTGATATTGACATCCACAGGTGGGTTCGGTTTGTATGAACTACAGGCATTATTTTAATATTTTAGGAAAACTTCTTTACTATTCTTAAGCCATCGAATCAAGCCCTCAAAGTACACTGCAGAATAATAAAAAACGTTATTTTGATGGATAGACATTCAATCATCTCTGTCTATTCAGTTAGTGGTTGGTCACAAAGATGTTCAGGGGAATGAACTCGCCCGTTCTAGGCACACGTAAGGCATAATCGTCATCTTCAATAATGCCAATAGATATTTCTCTTGTTTGAATGAAATATGGGGCTACATAAGTTTCCCTTTCCAACGAAAACGCTAAATTTAAAAAGAATAAGAAAAAAAAACACGAACTTCTTTAGATGTATAATTATAATTTAAATTTTATTATTTCACCAACCATTCAGTTCTGCATAATAAAGAATTTGGACAAAAAACACTGGCAAAAATTGTCCATTTGCTAAAACACGTTTCACTTGAGAAAACAAAAATTTCGGCAAAAAACAACATTGGGCAAAAAAAAAACAGAAAGAGAGGACAGCGCCATATTGGACAAAAAAAAAATCGATAAAAAAATTTTATAAAAAAAGTTGTGAGTTTTTTATTTTGGAATGGCCATTGTTAAATCAAGGCCATTTATTTAATATTCTTCCTCTTCAGGCGGAACCTCGTCTGGTGGAGCAAAGCCATCCTAGAAACAAGAAAGATTGGTCCATGTTATAATATTCTACTGGGAATTTTTTTCTTGGGCTAATTTTTTTTTGGTAAAATTGTTAGTTTATCGGATAATCTACGGAACAAATATTAAAACCAAAATACGTACCTCTGTAGCATAAAGAATATCCAGAATTTTTTGAACTAATGGCTGGGGTTCGGCCTCGTCAGCTTCTTGACAACTACAACGAAAAATTAATAGCAATTCAGTCGAACTCTTCTCACAAAATTTCAATTTGAACAAGAAAATACTAACAGAATTTCGATGTCTCTTAATTTGCTGAAATAGAAATCACGTTCCTTCTCAAGACCCTCCAGATTCAGTTTCATATCCATAACCTGTGGGAAAAAAAAGATCAATGAACAATGCACGTTTGATAGTCCAGGAGCAAAATCAAATCTTATTTACTTGATTTGATAGCTCATCAATTTGTTGATTTGTTACTTGACTATTTGTGGCGCCATTATTTTCATGCAAAGGTTTACTCAACATTTTTGGAGCAGTTGGTTGAATACGTGCCATTGGTGCCATTGGTGCAGCATTTCGGGTTGGTGCCACTTTTGATACTAGAGATATAGAAGCCGTTTATTCCTTTTTTAATAATTTCTACTCTACTACGTACATACACACATGATTAATTAAATACTTTAAAGATGAAATGATAGTGAATCTTACATGTATTTTGTTACACACAATTTGTTTTTAAATTAAATTTCCGAAATATGACCAGAATTCCCACGCTTTCATGTTGAGTATGTTCAAATCTGCCCACCAGTCAATAATTATTTTAAAAATCTATTTAATAACTAATTTTCCGGTACGTCTTCCTTCTTCTCATGTCTCCTAACCGCTCACAAATCTACTGCATAACAACAAAACTTAACTTAACTCATAACTCGGGAACGACGTAGCAAATAGTTCCATTGACTTAGAAATTTCAAACAAATTTCATGACAGACAGAGCTCAGTGTTCCGAAACTTTTTGCTGCATCAAACAAACAAACCGATTTGTTCTGCTTTATAGTTAAGATTTAAATTCTAGTCTGGACAACTATCGGAATACCCCTTAAAATCTAGTATATCCAGCTTTTATAGTAAGAACAGATATTTTCAGCCATTAGATTAAAATATTTTTATTTAATCACCAACCCACCCACAAGATCTCTCCAGTTGACCCTTGATACATATTAACAAAGATCTGAGCAATCAACCCGGCACTTAGAACTATTAATTATTAACTGAAATTCGTTCGACTAAAATTGTTTAGGAGTACCGGAGACACGTTAACAATCTCTGGCGAGAGAGTTCCGGAATTGGAATAAGGCGAAATCTTAGATCAAGGTCAAAATCATCGATTTTTAACATCAACATTTAAAAGGTGTAGACAATATCTTTATGGTTTCTTTAAATATTACGAACCTTAGTCTAAGAATGAGACTCATAGTAGAATGGACATTTAACCTTCATCCGGACGTGCGGACATTGATAAAAGCGCGCGTCACATTGATAAAATGCGCGTGTAACGACCACCTGTGTTGGTGTGTAGGGGAGTGGGAGGGAGTTGTATTTACTTAACACTAGAATTTTCGAAAATTTGGACTTAAGCGATTGGCAAAAAATTCTGACTACAGGGCGACGCGCGTCTGCTGATGCTACGGAAGGGGGGCACGCCCGAAAGAAAGTTAATGATGGACAGTTGTTAGATGAACTTAAGTGGACATTTCATTTATGCGACACTTGATTACGATGTGGAGTGCATTATACCGGTGAACGGTACTCGGAGATTAAACAATTGAAGAAGAAGGACCACTAGGCATTGCAACAAGTAAATGCAATTTACTGACAAAGATTAGGATGCTATCTCAATAAAAAAGCTATATTAGAGGATAGTTCCAGATTGTTGTCTCTCTTGTAACGGAAAATATTAAGACAATTAAAAATGGGCGCCCGTAATCTGTAAGTTTCGTTTCCATAATGATTATTATAAATTTTTATTGACCTCGTTTCAATTTTATGTACGAAATAATTTTCACAAATATACCTACCTTATTTCTACGGCATTATTAATGATACAAAAAAAAAAAAAGAAGACATCGTCAATGAAGCATAACTTGAATATTTTGTTTAGACCCAATTATTTGTTGTTAAGAAAACAAAAGAAAATAAATTATTGATTTAGATATCTGTGTAGCTGTGATACCTCAATGCGCATCATCATAGAAATTAATTAGGTGTAACAAATTACATGCAATAACATTTTTGGCAAGCAATATCTAGACAATTTATGTAAATTCATGCAATTAGTTTTCTTGTTTTGAAAATACAAATTAATTCAATATCTCTCCATAACAAAAAAAAATTAAAAATTAACAAACAAAACTAAAAATCTGTTACGCATCTCTAAACAAAATATAAAATATAATAGAAAATCAAAAACAAAAAAAAAATAAATTAAACCTACTCGGTTTGGGCTTAGATGTTACTGATGCAATGGCCGTCTTTTTAGGCGGTGCATTTAATTTGGAAGCACTGCCAGTACCTAAGCCCATGGGCATATTTTCACGTGCGCCAATTGCATCATAATCTCTACCATCATAATTTGCATCGAAAAATTTCTTGAACCATTGCAAAAATTCGAAATTGTCTTGGAATCGTCCCTTAATTAGTTTATCTATTGGTATAATCTAAAATAAAAAAGGAAAACAAAAATAAAATATTTTATTACCTTAACAAAAAAAAAAACAAAAAAAAATGGGGCAAATAAAAAAATATTAAAATAAAATAAAAAAATAGTTTTTTATGGTGGTATTTCTAAGATAAAATCCTCCCCCGAACAAATATAACAAAGCAGACAAAATATATTTTCTCTGGTTTGAAAATTTCTTTCCAGGGCCATTTTATCAGCCATGCAAAAATTAGTTCTCGGAGCGAATTTAATCCTGTTGGTTTTTTTCTTGGTACAATTTAAATGCGAAACGCGTAAAAAGGAAGGAAAAAAGTACTGAAAACAAAAACGACAACGACCCACAGTCGCCACATTTAACGCTGCCACGTTACTGGGAATAAAAAAAAAAACAAAAACAACAACAACAAAATATTTGTATTTCCAATTGTTCTCCGAAGTCATTTCAGCAAATGAAAAGAGTGAAGACAAAAAAAAATGAAATGCGAACAAAAAAAAAATTGGTGAAGGAATCACAAACAATTCTAAACACAAACAAACAAAAACTAACTGCCTGTATTTGATTGCGGGAATCCCTGAGTTCTCGTTGATTGTTTGGGCTGTTGAATTTGTCGTTTATTTTGATATGGTTCTGCAATACCGGCACCAACGCCCAATTCATTTTGTATGGCACCCATTCCAAGGGGATTACCAAAACGTGCTTCAAGCGGATCATATTCACGGCCATCATAATTGGCATCGAAAAACTTTTTGAACCATTGCAAAAATTCAAAATTATCTTGAAAGCGTCCTTTTATCAGTTTGTCCACAGGTATTATCTGTTTTTACACGTTGTGATTTTTTTTTTTTTGGTTTCGTTAAAAAGCAGATTTTTTTTATAAAAAAACGTCAAAAAAAAATTAAAATGGAAAAAAGAGGTAAAATAATTTTTTTTAGTCTATATACTAGTAAGTGAGCATTGTTTAACTATGAAATTGTTACTAATAATGGTGTAGGTATTTTTCAAAATGATAGCCACAACAATTCAAACGTTGAGCTACTATATTACACAAAAAGTGCTAATGTCTCGCTAGAACCGAAAAAAAACTTCAAAACGTTACACATAATACAAAATTGACAATTAAAAGTTTTATTCATAGATCTATGTGCGACTGTGTGTTGGCGATAGTTTGTCGCCATTTAAATATATTCTCCTAAAATAAAAACGAATAAATGGCGCCCAATATGGATATCAACAGAAAATCCTAACATCAAAATGAGTGGATGAAAAACCAAACTAAATACAAAAATATGACCTCTATTAAAAGTCACACAGAGAAGAGCCAAAATACTGCTCGGGAACTACAACCGAAAGAGGTACGAGGTTAGTATAAGAATTAGCAGAAACAGACTTAGGATGCTAACGGGACTCGTGACAGGCCATTGCAGGCTGAAGGGGCACCTGAGAAAGCTGGGTCTAAAAGAAAGCGGTACGTGTAGGTTCTGTGAAGAAACAGAGGAAACCCCAATACACCTCCTTAGAGAATGCGGAGCACTCATCCACAAAAGGAGAGATTATCTGGGGAACTATTGCCTGACCGAGAAGGACCTTCCGTCCCTTAATCCACTCGAAATCCTGAAATTCTTAAAGTAAACAGGACTTGAGGAGGTACTCTAAATAGTGGAGAGGCTTCATGAAGATAGAAGTAAGAAAGGGGGGCACAATAGATCTAAAAAGGTCGAGGTGCAGCGATCACCCCTAACAACAAATCTACAAAAGTCACACATGCAGTAATCGGACACCTTCTATAAACGAAAAAAAAAAAATTAAATCACAGTTGAAATCACATATAAAAGACGCCACTGTATAATACAACATAATCTAGAGCAGTGGTTCTCAATTGAGAGGTCGCATGCAACTAAAAATTGAGTCGCGTCAAATTAAAAATGTTTTTCAAATATTAAATTAATTTACATAATATTGTAAACTCCTCCTAACTATAAGCGATATCAATGTCTATCGGTACTAGGACCATAAATCTATAATTCTATAATAGTTACTAGTCTATAGCTATACGATTATTTTTATATGATGTCATGTAGTTTCTGCAAGAGTAACCATTTTGATTTTGATTCCAAGATGTCACAGTAGTAATCCATACTATCTTTGCTTTTTTTATTATATTTTAAATTGAATTATTTCAGAAAGTGATTTAATAAATAGTGAAGAAAAAAATATTAAATGATTTTTGGCGATAATTTGAAGCATGATAAAGGAATTAGCAAACACATTTTTAAAACCAAATTTGTTTAATTTTTTTTTTTTTTGGTTCGCGCAAACCTTAGATTATATAACATAACAGGATGGATTACATCAGTGATGTCAAAAAATAAAATTTTAGTGAGGAAAACGAACACTATCACATTATATTCGATGCACACATTTACAAAA
>JANSTT010019170.1:0-12056 GCA_026745375.1 Platyura marginata | reverse complement strand
CCAACGTAAAAAAAATAAAATCGGTCGATCGTAACACCAAACTCAGTCTACGAATCCCACGAAAACGCACCTAATATAACAGCAGTTCGTTTTTTCCATGTTTAAAAATAAAGCAAACGACAATGTAAAATTCTATGATATCGACACAATTAGATTTATTTACCGATAGAACCAAATAAAGTGGATCAAATTCAATAAAACTGTCGCCGATAATAAATCAAAAATTCCTAATTGTTTATTATTCAAACCTCCCCCTTTTCTTAAATTTGTAGATTTGTATGTAGATATCAAATATTTAACTTCCTCTAAATACAATGCACGTTTAAAATTTTAATTTTTAGTTAGTTTTCCCTCTGTTTAATAGCTAAAAAAAAAAAAAACAGATGCGGAAAATATATTAAGTAGCAGTATCGTAAATTTCCGAAAATTATTAGAAATTTATGAATAAATTTACAAAAAAGGGAAAATAAGCTTTGTAATATTAATTCCAAGCAAGTATATATAGCTCCATATTCCCCCCTCCCTCCTTCCCAAAATATATTCATTTGTTTGAAGAATTCCTTAGAATATTTCTTAACTTATTATACTTGTAATCCCTTTGTTATATGTAACAAATAATAATCTTTATGTTATTTCTATTGTATATATAAATTTTGTAAAAAGCTTCTTTAGAAATATATTTGAAAAATACCTACCTTAAAATCGATATATCCATTTTTATCCATATCAAACGTTCTAAAGACGTGATCACAGAATTCTTCGGCGTTGCCAGACGGGAAAAACATTTTGTACATGTCAACAAATTTTGCAGGCGTCAATCGACCATTTGGACAATCTTGCTGAAAATAAGAAAAAAAAAAAAAATAAATAAATTTAATACGTTCAAAATCGAATATCACTTTATAATAGAAAGTTTGAGCAATTTTAAGTTTAAATTGACAGATTTATACAAAACGTTATATATACGGTACGAATGTAAGTTGTATTATATAAGAGGGATTCAATATGACGGAACTAAGGGATAATCTATACATTTCCGTATATGTGAAAATTCATATGTATGTTTTTATATCACAATAGGGAAACCCTTTTTTTTTCGTTGGAAAATAAGCAACCTTCAACTTCAACAAGACATATCCCAGCAACAACGAAACGATTTTTTATTTAAATGTTTTTTCTATTATTTTGTAAATTATATGGGTGAACGTCCAATGACTTTCGAACATGGAATGAGGAATCACAATTGAAATAAAAGAACCCCATCTCATTGCATTTCATTTCTTTCATTCATTCATTCATTCGGCAAATAAAACTTTTTTTTATTATTTGCTATAGAATTGTTTTCTTCTTTTAGTAAATGTTTTATATGAAATGTAAAGAAATTGGTTCCTTAGCTCTAGTGCGGCGTTTAGAAAAATGAGAAGAAAAATAAAAATTTTTCTACAAAATCTACTTTTTCACCATACATATGGTATGTTAGGTTGTACCTATATGTAGGTATTCATTCCGACAAAGTACATATAGCCCATTTCCTTAGAATGTTTGTTTTTGGAGCTAAAATTATATAATAATTGAAGAACTCTTAATAATATAAATATAACTTCGAAAATGAAAAGTTATGGAAAATAAAAATAAAAATATATTGCTAGAGGGAAATTAATAAATGATTCAATTACTATTCGACTCTACAAAGGAATGACAACATAATATATGTATGTAGAATAAGGATCAAAGGGATATTGAGATGAAAACGAGGATGAAAAGTACATAACAAATAAATAAAAAAAAACAAAATTTAAGTTATACGACCCAAGGGCGGACAAAATGTTATATTAGGTCAAAAAGGGATCTATTAGCACATATTAGTACTAGTTACTAGTACTTTGTTAAAATATCTGACATTTCGATCCCAATTTTCCTCAGCAAATAATACGATCTTCCATGATATAACTATAATGTATATCAAGGCAGATGAAAGAGAGTAAAAGTTCCGAAGCTCTGCCTAAAATCTTGTCCAACTGTTTAAGTTTTAATAGGGTACATTTTTCCATGGCATAGTTATTTAGAGTGAGAGAGGGCGGGTGTTCTAGAGCGCCCGAAATTCCTTAGGTCTCTATAGATGTGGGCCCATTAGACCGTCATTTTTTATACATTTATCTCAATTGACATGACAAGCTCTTTTTTGTAGAACAAAGGAGAACTTGAGGTGTTCTTTTTTCGGAAACCTTACAAATGCTCGCAATTTCAACGTTATTTTTAAGCATTGCCATTTTTTAGAGATAATGCCATTATTTAGTTTATTTTTAAGTGCAATCCAACCACTCGGCCTCAGATTCAAATCAACATACCAGAGAAAAACATTTCATGTTTCATCCTCAGTCGGTCTTGAACTCGCTACCTCCCGCTCCAAATGACATAAATATATGTTCTTGATTTATTCAATAAAAGGTCAATTTTTAGTAGAACACACTTCTGACTGTACAATTGCCATTGCTTCTCAATATCAAAGAAATTCCAAAAAGCTAATTACTCATCTTGGACAGCTGTATATATGTATGTAAATTACCAAGCTATAACTGAAATTGGAATTTGTCAAAAAGGATATCTACCTGATGTCAATGTTTTTTGTTGTTGTAGTTGTATACCAGGCCAACAGTGTGTTAACTCACACAATCGATAGATTACATTTATTAAACGCATTTTCAGTGTCAACTCTGTCAGTTATAATTTTTCGTTTGATATGTAATAGGGACTGTTGACATTGACAGATTACGTTGCGAAAAGTAATTTCGACAATTTTTTTAATTTAAAAGTGATCCAGCAGAAAATATAAATACATAATGCATAAAGTAGATATATAATTAAAGAACAACAGAAATGTTATGTTGATTACAAAATCGAACAAAACTTTTATGTTTACTTTAAGGCTTTGTCACATACAATCACACAAAATTACGGTAAAGAGTTGTTTGATAAATATAAGGTACAATTAGTATGCCTAAAACCCTAAATGTATATAAATCTATCACCTACCTACATACATACATACAAAATTGTTCACAGTACATTTTCGTCAAAAATGTTTGCGCTTTTGTGCTTTTTCAAAATTCTGATACGAATCTAATAAGACATTAATTTTTGTATTTATATTTATATACATAAAATATAAATTACACGGATGTATTCTCGTGTTCGTGGGATTTCATTTTGGAATCAACTTTTGCTTGACTTTAAATTATGCTCGTGGATATTTGAGTTTCCATTTCCAGTAAAGTTATATTTTTATGAGTAAATTTGTACAATATTTAAGATTTATTTACATAATTTGGTTTGGTATTGGTACATTGTATAATATACATACATACATAACAAAAATGTTGGCAATTTTTATCAGAACATAATTGCTATCCGTTGGGAGCTACATTTTAATTAATTCTCTACGCATATTGACCAAGAATTGTTTTTTTAATTCATAAAATATATTTGCATATAACCAGTATTATTTAACCGCAACTATATGTATGTATGTCAATAATTACTGCTGAAAAACTGAATTGAACAGATGTAGCGCTATTATTCGAATATATTAATTTCGGTCAGAGTGTATTTTTAACTTGCAATTGTTGTCAAAATATGGATGTGACAATATATTGTTAAATAAATTAGTCATATTCATTGAATCATTAAGCGACTCTCTATTTTACACCAAAATATACAATTATATTGTATAAAAATCAAAATTCATTTAATTAAGGTCACATACCAGAAAATCTTAAAAACATTTGACCAAATCCAAAATGAACCAATATTATCCTTTAACCTTTTGTTTTCAGTAAATTAATTTATTAACCTACATTGGGTAATATAACATTTCCTTTTGCCACATAAAACGCACATATTTTCAACAGCAATTTGTGCTTTCCTTTTGTATTATATTAACTACGTAATAAACATTAAGAAAAAAGGTCGGGGTCACCATGAAATTACCCTAGCCTAAAATTAAGCCAATAATTACGATATAATTGCACCAAAACACTCGATAATGATCCTTTACACTATGTATTAATCCCATGCAACACAACAAAAATTGTTTCTTTGGGTTTTTAATGTTATTTTCGTTGTGCCATATTTTCTTAAATAATGATTGCATGTACATTGTAAAATTTATGTATACATTTTTATTGCCCTAGGCAACATGTGTGTGTAGGTTTATATTATTTTAAAAGGAAATTTCTTTCAGGATACGGATGCATTTCATTTGTGCCCCATAAAACATACATTTTCTTTTTCAAGTCGAGCATTATGCAAATATAGTTGCACAACGTTCATCATCCTCGCATCCAACATACAATATAGTTATATGTAATGTAATATTAACAACTCATCTGACATTGTTACGGATATTATGGATATAAAAAAAAAATTGTTTCAGGCACAATAACAAAGATTATGGACAAAATGTCATTTCTTTGATCTCATGGAGAAATAGTCTTTGAATCAATCAAAAATTGAAATTGAAATTGGGAAAAACAACTTAATTTTCGACCATTTGAGCAATCAAGCATGTTGCCTACATTTTTGAATTCAAATAAATAGAAATATTTCTCCAGCAAGGAATTGGGTTTTTTTTTATATAAAAAAGAAATAAAAAGAAAAAAAAAGTCTTATTTACCTACTTAAAGCTACAAAGTTTTGCATAACAAACTGAAAAGCATAGCACTTAACCTTTTGCAATTGTTGACTTTACTAGGTGACAGGAGTTCAAGCAGCAAATATGTAATTATGATTGTGCACAGGTACCTACTAACTTCCGTGTGTATGCTTTTGGAAAATTTCCCTCTATAGAATTCTACCTACAATATAATTGTTTTTGTCCAAATAATTGGGTGGGAATAGTTAGTTCTAAGTTTGAATTTTCTTTGTAACTTTTAGAAATTTTTTTTTGTTTTGTTCTTGTAGAGCCGAGGCGTCATATAGTTCAAAGAACTTTTTTCAGCTCAAACAAGCACAATTTGAAAACTTTTCAAAAGAATCTTTGATAAGTAGGTGGTAAAATTGGATATATTAGATAAGCGCTAAGGCTATACATTGATAAATGTATATAAAAAAAATGCTTGCTTTAATTAAAGGCAGTCAGAGAGGGATTAAACATAATCTGTCTAATAAAACTTTTAGACCAAAAGGGATTCAACAATAACAACAACAAAATTTAGAGAATGACCGATGGATTTCGAAGGAAAAAAATCAACTCATCAAAGTATAATTGAGGAATTATACTCGTTTCCAAATATAATATTGGTTTTGGAGGACCTACATTATGTATATGTAGATGCAAAGTAAACATCGATGCTTCCCCAATTCTAAACTTTTGCAAATTTATACATTCTTCTCATGCAATAAATTGTCGAAATCCTAAACAGGCCAATAGTTACATCGCATACCCTATTATAGTTATTTTTACATCAACATCAAATTGGTTAGAGCAATAGGGTAAAGATTAGGATTTATTTATAGGTATTATTAGATAGGATAGGATTATGATGAACATAAAGATACGGAGGGTTACTATGGTTAATAAACAAACAATGTGTTAATCGAAATGCGTAAAACAATGTCGAAAATGTCGAGAGAATTATATCCAGGAAATGGAATGGAATTTATTGATTATGGTACATATTTGTAAACTACTTTTAAAGGGGTATCTATTTAGTATAGCCCGAACGTATAGAGGGGTTAATATTATCAACAAAATTCTACAAAAAAAAAACGAAAAATTTGGGCAAGGTACATTTCCGGACATTGGTCTAGTTGAAAAAAAAAAATATATTGATCCCTCTTTAGGCCCAATGTACGTACTATACTAAATAAATCACCCTGTATACTATAAAGAGAACCAATATTGTTAGGGTATCTAGAAACAATTCTTGGCACTATTAGAAGTTCTAGATTTTATTTTCATAAAGATGACTTTTTATAAATTCAGTGAAAATATTATTTTTCTAGAATATTTCGGTTAATTTCTCTGGAAAACTATGTTCTATATATCAAAGTGGTATGAAATTAAAATTAAAATTTTTTCCAAAATATTTTGGTTAATTTCTCTGGAAAATTATGTTTCTTACATCAAAGTTGTAGGAAATTAATGTTGCTGTAATTTTATTAAAGTCGTTATGTTCTATAAATAACACTTTAGATACCAAACAAATATACTTTTTATATCGAAATTCAATATTACATCGAATAATAACAAAAATAACTTAAAAAAATAAGAAAAATCTGTAAAATATAAAAATATTGCAGTTCTTTTCAATTGTATTTATCATTTTTTTTCTTCCGCAGAGTGAATATAATAAAGTTACAAACATGTCACATTGAATATTCCATAATATGTTATGATATACTAAGGGAAATGTTATATCTTTTGTAAATCGAGTTACATAATAAACTCGACGGCTCTTTATGTACCCATATCAGCCAAGTAACATTTTATTGTTATAAAAGTTGGTACGTTGGGTACGTACCCCCTACCATATATATATGCAGTTTATATAAAACAATGAAAAAGAATTTTATTGATTATCTTATCTCAAGTATGTATCTTATCTTGTGTGGCAGTTTGACATAAAATAACACAAACAAGAACAGAACAACGATGAGAGCAACATGTCTGTCAATTCCAGAATAGAAGTACGTACACACATGTGTACATATGTTATGTAAGTAGGTAAACTGTACATATTTTATTTATCAGACAGTATACCAAACGGTGTATGTATTTATTATAAATTAATGCAGGGGTTCTTAAACTTTTTTATAAGCGCCCCCTGAAAAAAATGTGTTCATGTAAATATTTTTGTTTATAAACGATAATGTCTCAACTAAACTCCATTGTTCATAGTAAAAACGACATTTCTCTCTTTCTGTTTTTCCACAATTTTGTTTTTTCTCTTTTTGGCAAAATCATACCATCATCATCTATAGTCACATAACAATGAGGAGAAATAAAATTGAGAAAGGAAAATAAAAACGCTGCATGACAGAATGACCTTAGTAATTTTCTATAATATACAATAACAGATAGCAGATGTAAATAGAAGTACTAGAGCGACCATAAATTGAGTATTTAGATACATGAAAAAAGCCCTTGTGATATTATTGTCGAATTTCATAAAATGTATTTAATATCGCGACGCCCAGTGAAATTCTTGCGCCTGAACCCCTGAATTAATGTAATATTAAGATATATGTAATGTATATATGGAGCTTTAATTAAACTTACCTTAAATCCTTTATACCACTCTTTTATTGTGGCCTCATCGTATCTTGTATGTGTTTTAAGGAATTCCATATCCTCTTTTGTGAGACGATCTTTGCTTCCGAGACAACCCATTTTCTGAAATAAATATACAAAATTAGTTTTATTAAAATATTAAATATTAAAAATAAATAAATTATTATGGAGGAATTTTCATTCTAAAAATACAATTGATTTTAATCTACATCTCAGTCTCGAAGACATGACAGCATGATAATGATTTAATTGATTTTGAAACAGTAAAGGGCAAAAATGTCCACTTTGAAAACACTGCACGAAGGATTATATTTTACAGAATCAACACTTCATTTGTATTTTCTAGAGAAAATGTTTTACTGAAAATGTTAAAATAAAGTTTTCCCAATACCTAATTTTCAACTGTTGTGGGAAAACCGTAATGATCTCTAATTACACCCACTTAATTACACAAAATTTGATTGTAACTATTCAAATCACAATTAAAGTACACATTTAAAAGGTTTAAAGTAACTTTAAATTTTATTATAAAGACCACAACACATTAGGTATTTACCTTTGTTGTAACAACCAAAACAAACAATGTAGGCTGACTTTAAGCGTTATTGTTTTGTTTTAAAAGTTTGTTTTCACTTCCACCCCACAAGAAAACCAAATATTTTCTTTTACATTTTTTCCGGTTTTTTTTTTTCAAAGTTGACGTCACTCAGGTAAATCATAAAAAATTGTTATAACTAACTACATATATACATACATAATACATTGTGGGTATATACATAAGACTTGTTGTTAGAAATTTATATACGGGCACAGCTTTTAAAAGGCTTAGTTGTCCTCCTTTATTTATGGACGACACTTTAATTGAAAAATTGAATGAAGAAGAGAAACATTTTAGTTCCAACTAAAAATAGCTATGATTAACAGTTATAATTGGCAATATTTTTGTATTCTTTTATAACAAAATGGTCAATAGGGGACTAAAAATTATATAACGTTTAGCAGGGAGAGCAATTTTAAGTAATTTTTAAGCTATATTGTCTTAGTAATACAGTTATACTTTGTGGATAATAAATGTCCTATAATAAGTCAAAAGATATCCAAATTCATATATGTACATATGTAGTACATTTTACAATTTATCTATCAAAACGACCCACTTTTACGGCTATTAATACAAATACATAGTTGACCACCACATTTTTGTCATTCTAGCACTAATTACCGAAATTTGCTTACAGCCGGTAAAATGATATTGCCGACCTTCTATGGCAAGTTCAATTAAAATAAAACAACTCCGTCTTGTAACTTAATTTGCTTAAACAATTTCTATCGGGGATGTTCTAAAAATAAATTTGATGAACACTTTTATATCCAAAATAATATAGAATAGAGATACCTATAGCTATAGGTAACATATAAAACCATTGAATTTATATTATATCAATTCATCTAAATATCCTTTTGCTCTACTTTCCTTAATTTATTATGTATAAACCTAGGCCTGTGCTGTGATGAGCTCAAAACGTATATAAAAGCATTTTATCTAAATGCCGTCGATTTTTATTCAAAGAAAATGAAATTGAATGAAAGCGCTAAAAAAAAAAAAAAAAAAAAACTAAAAAAAAAACTGTTTCGAAACGCATGCGCTCCAAACAGAATTCTAATTAATTTTCTTTTTTTCTTTTTTTTTTTTTTGTGTTCTCAACTCATACCTCCGCCGGTCCAAGTGACAATGGATATGTATGATTTACAACTAATATATCACTGTTGGTGGTGCTTAACACTATGTGGTGCTCTTTTTTTCCGGGGTAAGTAATATATAACGACAAAATTAATTGTTGTTTTTTATCACCTTAGATTATAAGGATAAAACACCATTTCTCTTGGCTAATTAATCATTGTACTGTACGTACATTGTGATAATAATGTATAAATGTAGGACATTCGACCGGCAAATTATTTATCTGAAAATTAGCTAAAATTTGATGAATTTTACATTAAGTTCGTTTTTATACTAAATCAAGGGTGTCCTCTGACAGCATAACAAACTCGTTTATAGCCCTTATAGTAGAAAAACAGAAAATAATAATTTGTCTTCATAATTGTCATTTCCACTTAAAGTTGGAAATTCATTCTATATTGAAACTTTACCTATGTATGTATTTATCTCTATACAATTGTGTTGTGAAGCAACACCACAATGAAATATATCTACCCATAAATAGAGCCTTGCATAATGCATGGGGACTGACAACATTAACCAACAAAACAGAATTTTTTGGCCCATGTTCCCATGTAACAAAATTGCGTGATACACTTGGAAATTAATTCGCTGTTACGGAAAATGGCCATTAATTTTTTGCCATTTGATCTACATCTATCTGGAAGATATATTTAAGTTGAAAAATGATGGAAACATTTTCTATTAAATGAGTTTTAGTGCAAATAAAGTATGACATGAAGGGATTTAATAAAATTCTCGTATATTATTTTCTTTTGATGATATTTTAAAGCTGCGTTTGATAGAGTTAACAGACAGAAGCGATGTTTTCTAAACTATTGAAAAAGTATTGAAAATCCATTGAAAAAGTATTGAAAAAGTTATACCCAGAAACATGTGCTAGTGACGGGAAATTTGAAATATTTAGGGATATGGATAAAATTAAAATAAATATATAAATATAAATATGTAATAAATAAAAAGAAAACTAGTAAAAAAATATAGTCAGTTCTACCCGTATGGAAATAAATGTACATGAAAATAATGAAAAATCATATTTAAATATATTGGAAATTTTTTTAATATTTTTTTAATATTAACAAATTTGTCATTAAGTATTTTTTTTTTATGATTATTCAAAAAATGGAGAAAACTATGACCAATTTTCCTTTAATTCTATGATGTTTCTCTCTTAATCTCAACTATACAACAACAACAAAATGGCTCGCTAAATTAGAGAAAATAGATAAAGGATGAGCATTTACGAAATAGGACTTAGAAATCAATTTTCTTGTTTTCACCCCCACACTACCAAAGTTTATGCTCAAACATTTCTTAATTGTTTCACATCCAAAATAAGCCATGCGTTTTTTTTTATCCCACAATATTGTATACCGTTTGAATGTGAAGTCAAGTGAACATTACAATGTGCGTGTGGGTTGGGAATTGTGATATTATACAGGAGGTACTTGCTTTCTATCATATTTACATATTATAATATGTCAAAACCTACACACAATTTTAGCCTAAATGTAGTTTATATTCGACTATATATAAATTGAAACCCTTATTGAGTACATTGTTAAAATATTTATCTTAAAACGTAAGTATACTAATCCTAATTTAGTATTTTACATTGTACGCAACTATATCGCGTTTCATGCTCGTACATAGTTGATAAACATGTACAATTATGTAAATTAATTGTAATGTGTCTCGAATGAAAAGCACTAATTGAAGTAATGGAATTTCTAAAATTCATGATTTATCTTTTATTTTACTATTTATGTAAATTTATGCAGACAATTACAAAATAATTAAATAATTGAGACGTTTACAGGAATATTATGTAATATAAATACTAAATACTAAAACAACAAAATGATGTTTCTCTAAAAAAAAAACTCTATTTGTTAACTTATATTTAAATGTATTAGCAGCATTGTTTGTTTACAATTTTGTGTAAACAATAAAAAAAATAAGACTTGGTTGACTGCCATTCAGGTAGGTTAAAATTATTTTAAGTACATATATAACACAGTACAAGCTTAAAAGTGAGAATAAAAAATGACTTAAATGGAAAATGTCTTAAATTCAAATTTTCGAGCCATTTCGTTATTTTTTTTGTTAATATTTTTATTAGATTAACTTCACTAACATAGTAAATTGGAAGAAAACGTCAGAATAAAGCGAAATCCTCTGCAAATATAATGGCAAAGTGGGACGTTCATCTTGCACAAAATACCCCGCATATTCATGCCGGTCGAACAAAAATTATCTTATTTAAAGCGACGATATTTTCATCCCAACCGGTTCGGATTACCTATTTTATTGAATTTAGTTGGAATCCTTGCCCGAAGTCATATGCTTTCTTAATTCTTAGCTATTTGTATTTTGTTTCCATTCGTTTGTTTTACAAATTTGTCTTGTTCAAAAATATTTTTTACATCGAGCTTGTTATGATCCTTTTGGAGTTTTTATTTTTTATTAGGACGAAGGGACGAAGCAGCCAGAACAAATGTTGATAGGGGGACTCATCTCATGGTATACTTTTTTATTTATATAAAATATAAAAATTTCGCAACAGATAATCATGAGGATTATTTATGTTCAACTATATACGATAATGACTTAAACCAACAATGCATTGTAAAAAGAAAAAACAAATATACTAATTAATTTATATGTACGTTGCGTATCAATAATATTTAAAAATTTTGTTCACGTATAACTTTCTTCCTAATTACTTTAGCAAATCACAACCGGCACCATTTTTATTTGCAACAATCAACATCACTCTGTATATTTTAAATATTACTAGAGTTACACAATATTGACTGGAAATATTCAAATTGGCTTATCCGTCGAAATCTAAATAATATAGAGAATTGTCTTGTAGGCCAGGGACTTTAGATTAATTAAGAATAATAATGCAATTACTTCATTCAATGTGTGCTTTTTAAAATTTATACTCTTCACGTACCTCTATCTATATAAAGATATTTTATATTCAATCAATGCCTTCATTTTTATTTTACCAATTCT
>JANSTT010019169.1:0-12061 GCA_026745375.1 Platyura marginata | reverse complement strand
CTGTCATAAAAAATTAAAGTATTTAGCTCTTACAGATTTTTCCAGAGATTTTTTGGAACCTTTATCTTACTCTACTCATAATTCAGAAATGACTTAAGTTGTTTTTGCTTGAGACCACAGAATTGATCCTCTAATCCGGTAAGATTTTTTGGTTTATATCCATCATTTTTCAAAAAATCATCGCCACAGACAACTAAGAACAATCGATGTTTTAACTAAAGTCTTATATATATTATACATACACCCTTTCCTCAATTTGCACGGCACTTGAATTATACGGTTTTGCTTTAACACGGTTTCCAAATTAAAAAAAAAAAATTTAATGTTTTATTTCTATTATACATTTTGTTTTATGTGCTTATGGACGTACTCATTTCATAAAATCGATTACTTTGCATTAAATGCACCCATTTCACAAACTAACGCACCCGTGTATCATTCCCTTTGACGTTTGCCATTGACGGGTAATTTTGCATTTCTAATAAGAAATATATTTTATAACATTTTATTACATAAGCCGATAGTCCAAGCTTCGTGACTCAGCATTCAGTGAAACCAATCTACATTTTTCTATACAATTCTTGTCTTATTTTACGCTGTTATTATGAACGTATGAATTTTCCTTTTATTTTTTGACTCGATTTACACGTCTTAGAATTTAATTCCAATCCTCTTTTTTTTTATGCAAGTCTCATTTTACACGGTTTCGATTTGAGCGATTTTCTGTGGAATGTACATATGTATATACAGTTCAAATCGAGAGATGGGTGTATACAACACCGATCTATACGGTTTCGCGTTTACACGGTTTGTTAAATTTACAAAAAAAATCTATATGTTTTATTTAAATTACTTTATATTGAACCATTTCCATTAAACGCACTCATTTCACAAACATCTGCACAGACGTCACTAGTGCATTGCGTTAAACATTGGCGTGAGTATAACTGTTTTTGTAAATTCATTCTAATTTTTTTTTATTTAAATAAATGAATTGCATTAGTATAACGTGAAAATATAGCATTCAGTTAGAACCAATCTTTAGCATAAATCAGCAAATAAATCTGCAATTCGGTTATTATCGGCAAATCGGTTATTATGTACATATATACGGCTCAAACCTATCCTTATGCTTTGCAGGCTGAGTCTCGTTTTACACGGTTACAATTTACACAATTTGTCGCGGGACAAATCTACCGTGCAAATCGCGGGATGCGTGTATTTAATTATGTTTATTTTGCCTGAACAGACTTCTCAGTCGCTTATAAAGTTGATTCATCTCAATATTTTTATGGGGTTCATACGGCAAAATATCAATGTCTACGTCTGCTATTCAGATCGTCCTTCTATTCGAAAATAAAAAATAATTTCATTTTTAGAATTCTAATATGTCGAGGGAAGACTGTAGTGAAATTGATACCAACAGAATCTGACATCAACGAAATGTATGTACTTATGTATGTATATCTGGAGAAGTAAATTGTATCAACAAGCAAAACGGTTTGAAAAAACTAATTTAAGTACATATATCTGAATTTATGCGATTCGTGATTTTGGGCGGTTTGTTGCTGTCAAGAACTGTAATTTTATTATAATAAAACATATTTATCAAAGGTATACTTATGCTTAGGTGACTTCAAATATTCATCGTTGATATACATCAAGGTTTGCGCAAATCGACTTTCATTTATCATTGATAGAATAAAATATTTATCTCTGCTACTACGTATGTACGTAGATATGTACGTATTTAATGTTAATGTGAATAATGGAAACTCAATCTTTCTTATTAATCATCACTCTTAAGAAAGAAAGTTTACCGTCACTTTAATTGATACCCTTAAAAAAGTCCTATTGACTAAGTATGTCAGCCCTATATTGTACATCAGCAGCCCTCAATAATTACAAATTCTACATTTTCATTTCAATACGCTAAAAATGATAGAAATTGATTTATAAATTAGTAGACTATAGAAAGTGCCACTGGAAAATGGAAGTCTATTAAGACAATCGAAAACATTGAAAAGATTCAATTTCCAATATATTAATTTGCAAAGTTCTTCATGACTTAATATGACAAGAAAACAAAGCTATCTCGACGCTATCGGAAATATTTCGAATTGCAACAAGAATTTTATGTATAAAATTTATGTAGCAGAATTCATACTACACAGCGCCATTTAGAGTCGACATGATAGACGGCCCTTTTATGGAGGAGATTTACTTCAAAAAGATATTGTCGATTAAATGAAAACAACGTAAAATGGCCAACAGTAGTAGTGCTCTAAAAGTAACGAATTTTGTTGATTTTCTGTTCATCGGTCATATACATATCGATGGTTATTTGTTAAAAGGCCCTAACATTAATTTTTTCAAAAATGGTTTTTTTATAAAATCTGATAATTTGGGATATTTATTTGAAAAATTAGAGTTAGGACCTTTTGTACATAAGGGGTGTTCTATTCGTTCACAGAACATTCTGTTAACTATACGGAAAAAAATAAATTGAAATAATCTATCATTGATTCTTAAAAATGGACAATACTTTTACCGCACAACACAAATTTCGACAGGTTTTAGATAATCTGTACCGATATTGTTTAAACAATCAGTAGAGCCTTTACAAAATGTTTTCGCGATTCTCTCTTCGTTCTCCTTTAGAACTATATAACAAATAAAAATATTACCAATTTTCGTACCACTATAAGAGAAAACACAACCATCTGATTCTAATCTAGTTAGATTTATAACATTACAACGTTTAGGATGGTTGGGACGCCTAGAACATATGAACGAAAATAACATTACGAAAAAGCGTACGAAAACCAGAATTTGGCAACCTAGAAAAAATTAGAGAGAGACGACTTCCTGAATAATCTAAGAACAATAATTATCCAGCGGTGACAAAAAAAAATAGAAGAGACAGAAATCTTTGGCGAATTATAGCAGAGAGAAGGGCCAAGCATACCGTGGACTGTAGCGCACAAGGAAGAAGAAGAAGAAAAAGAAGAATTAGCAATTTTGTTAAGAAATGTCACAAAAATTCAGAATAAAGAAACGTACGCTCGGGCCTGGCACCTTAATTGGAAAATAAAATAGTATTTTAAATAAAACGTTTACAAAATAGAGGGTTTACAACAACAACCCGTGAAAAAGTACGTATAATGACCTTCAATTTAGCGGAAAAAGTCCTTACGAGTCCGTCATCAGTTTAATAAAAATATATGTACGTAAAAAAAAAAAAAATTAATGGCGACATCCTGAATCTTGATGGAAGAAGCTTGTGCTGAAGGAATATGGCAAAAGGACGTCGAGATTTACATCGTTCTATTAGAAAAAGGCCATAAAATATTTTTTATTATGTACGATGGTAAAGTATTAGCAAGGAAAAAGTAAAATTAATTTTTATATTTTAATTTTAAAAGAATTATTTTATGCCACATCTCTTCACTGTAGCTTCTAACCTCTAAAACTCAGGAGAGATGGTTTTTTTAAATAATAATTTTTTTAAGTTATTTTTTTTGTAAAAAATTTAAATAATTAGACCTAATAAATATAAATAAATAAATAGAGAATTTACAAATGATGATGTAAGATGAAATCTTTGTTCTATAGAGAAATTACATATCCCACGTCTCCTTTGTTTAATAATTCAAAAATGACGTCGTTAAAAATTGTTTGTTGTTATTAAATGTTAGTCTAATGAATTTTAAATTTTATTCGTTTTACATGAAAGCAATATTCTTATTCCTTTTCCATATTATGAACAAGTACATAGGTAGGTAGGTGAGTTATGAATAAAAATTCAAATTGATATTCGAAATTTATGCATAAAAATATTTTTCTTAAATTATACATGAAAAAAAAAACACAACGACCGGAGTTCAATTTTTGAATTTGATTAGGAATATGTAAAATTATCGAAAAAGATACTCCTATAGTGAATTAGGCTCCAACAAATACAAGCACAAGTAACATCTTACTTTTATAAACTTAATTCAATCGAATGCTTCTTCCAAATCGATCATAATATTTTCACAAGAAAACCTCATTGTCAGAAATCCTCGTATGTACGTCTATTCTTTTAAATGTCGACATTAACTTCCTTCAGGCACTGTTTCTATTCTTTCTTTTTTTTTCCCCCTTACCACAAACAATTCACTATTGTTCCAACAAACAACAACAGTAATTACAGAAGCAACAAAAAAAAATCCTTTCCGCACTACCCCGTTTTATTCTTTGGCTACAATAATTTTTCTAGACAACATCATTCTTACTTAACACATCCTCTTAAGTAGATTCACTTCATATAAACAAAATAAATGTTTCTCGTGTCTCGAAGAATGAAGAACAGAAAAAAAAAACTAATCCACAGCCGCCTCATCATTTTCCTCCCACAACATAATATTATTCTTTTTTCGGGGCTTTTCTTATTGTGTGTGTGTATATCCAAGCTTAAACAAAACTTATCACTTAATTCATTTCACCCTCCATTCAATATTTCACAGGGTGTATATATAATCCGATAATCCAGTCAATTTGTGACAGGTGAACTCATTTATATTTTATCGAAGACGGCACTTGATTTATATTATCGGCCACAAAACCGAAAATGCGTCCTATTTCGATGCGGTCGAACAACGTACTGAAAATGCTGATATGATTTTTCACTTATTTTCCTACTCCCCTTCTTTCTTTTTTTTCTCCTGTGCCCGATATTCCACCTTCTCACGCCAGAAGAAGATCGTTCAACTTTTGGTTGAGAGAAAATGCAATCGTACAATGTTTTCAACTCATACTAGATACGAATTTCGGTTGGATATACATACATACATATGTACATAGTTAGCCCCCTACATTTATACACTATCTACATATATTTACGTACGTATCTTGAAAATGAATTTATCGAAGACAAATTATTATCTCTTCAATAGAACACAAACACTCTCCATGTGCTCATTTTCTGTATTCTCTGGCGCTCTCTCTCTCTCTATCTCTCTATCTGTCTCTCAGTGTCATTGTATTTAAGAGTAATATAATTGGCGACGGGGAAAATTAATTTCGAATTTTCGAATTTGTCATAGGTACACAAAGATTTTTTTGCATGCCATGCGCAATATTACGACCAAAAACCGACCAACCGATATGAATTGTATAAGCTCCCCGTGTATAGTAATAATATGGTTGAGTGTATCAAAGGGAATCAAAGGAAATGAATGTGGAGGCAGGAAAAAAAAAAAAAAAAAAAAAAAAAAGAGTTCATTTTACACATCGGCGAGATGTCTTGCCACATTAAAGCATACAGATCGTTATCTGAATGAAAGGTAAGTGACATTATCTCTGCGGTTTTTCTATTCAGGTGAAACGATGGCAGGATATGAATTTCTGTTGACATTGTTAGTCGGTCGGAATGAAAAATATAATACTTTCGGATGAAATGGATAGGAATTTATTTATTTTTCTGCTACATGTGTTTTCTATGCATATAATATTCGTGTCGGTATTGTATGTTATGTATAGATTTTCCATCAATAGCGTCAATGGCGTGTAGTCTTTGAGATATACTAACATATATATGTACATATATATACACCTATACATATTTATATTGTCAACTGTACATAGTATAGATCAGGGAACATTTTTGGTTCAGGTAGATATGAAGGAAAATATGTGACCCGGAAAATATTGGAATAGGAAAATGCATCACTTTTGTCAAGTCAACATATTACTAATAATACCAGAACACTGTTTGTGAATATTATTTTTCCATGTTTTTTTTTTTATTTTCTCATGAAATTTACGCAAGACACCATAAACGATCTCTCTATAGATAGATAGAACGCAGAAAAAATGACTCTGGTTGGTGAAGATTTGAGAACGAAATTGTCTGTAAAATTTTTTTATTAAATTTGCTTTATTATATTGGAAAATGAAATGTTGCGAGAAAAGGATTTAAATTTATTCGAACTTAGGAAAAGTGTTTCGGTCGATAAAGCATTACAAATGTTATTTTGTGTGGAAAATGATGGGAGGTCTTACCTTCAATATACCATTAAGGGCATTTTTATATGACCATAGTTTTAGGCAGAACGTCTAATAACTAATAATAGTTTTGATTCACTATCTGACCTTTCAGATATTGACCTTTCACATTTGTTCTGAAAAGCTATGTTTTGAATTTGTACCTACCTACAATTGAAGAGAAGTAATAATAATTTAATTGCATATGTTATTACCCAAAACTTCGTACAATAATTGTTTTTGTTTGTAATTGTTTGTTTGTGTTCAATGTTCATATCACGTCGGGGTCACCAATATAGGAATCACAAAGATATACTTTGCCTATGCTTGTTCTATGCTTATAACTATTTTTATAAAATCACATTAGCAAAACATTTTTAGTTTAGCTTCATTATTTATTGAAATATGAATAAGCACCACATAAATTACGCATTAAACATTTCCATTAATTATTATTTTTAAAAGGAATTACATAAAACTAGCTTTGTTGAAAAGTTAAGAATAGAATAATAGTTTTTAAAATATATTTTAAAACATCAAAAAAACTGATGATGACTAGATAGACTTCCGACAATTATTTATTACAACAGCAGTCAGTCGCTACAGCTACTTTTCAAACATTTAAATTGTGTGTGATAAATTTCCGGACTAGCCTGATAGATCATTGAGATTTAGAGAATTGGATCTGATGGTAAAAATTCAATAAATTATGGAAACGACGTAAATAGACATTTTACTTCCAATCTTTTTTCCCGTATAGGTAAATGTTTTTATGCCTGTATAATGTTAATCAAAGGGTATTATAACGACGTAACGCCCGTTAATATCATACTTATCGTAGAAATACCATTGTCTTTCTCGGGAAATTCTAAGTCGAAATACAAGTATGTATGTATGTCTGTCCGTCTGTCCTTGATCAAGATTCCGGCTAAAAGGCTGAAGCTAGAAAGCTGAAATTTCAACAGTTGTAGTCTAGTAAGATCTCTATTGTTTTTGGAACAAATAGGGGACGCTGTGGTACATAGTGCATCTAATTTTGATATAAACCATTCATTTACTCACACGATAGTTGGAATGTAGAAAAAATGTATATAACAACAATTATAGAGATTACATTCATAGACTAAAAAGTTCCACAGCATACCGTTATGGCGCTGCAATCAATTTTATGTAATTTCTAGGGTTTTAATCATTTACTCGAAAAATATTTCGTTTACGGAAAAAATGAATATGGCGAAACTAATAGAGAATAAAAAAATTAAGATTTCATTTATTGGACAAAATGTTCTACGACCAGTCGCTATCGATCTATAATCAATTTTTCTTGGGGTTTTATTTATAGATATTAAACAAATAATATTCATACGGGTATATTATAATCGGCGTAACCAGTTATTCCTTGTTTACTGTTTTTTTTTATTTTTTCTAACAAAATTACGAGAAAATCACCAATATGTTCAACTTAATATTGAATATTCTACGAGGCCATTTTTCTATGAGTTTAGCATTAATTAATAACATGGAAAAATAGGCTTGTAAAATATCGATGGTTATTTGACAAAAGGATTTAATCATATTTTTTCAAGAGAGAGAAAAAACTAAATATTTTTACACAGCTTTTCACTGAAGAGAACGTTTAAAAAGCGGGGAAAACTCATTTTTTTTTGTGAAATTTAGTAAAATAATGATGCCAGATAGTGTAAATTCTAAAATATCCAAAATTAACAGATTTAAAAAAAAATCCATTTTTGAAAAAATTGATGTTAGAGCCTTTTGTCAAAAAACCATCGATATAAATTTTGAGTTGCATATAATTTGTAATTTTTTGATTTTTTCGATATTTTGTTAGAAAATCAAAAAAAGATTATAAAGCAAAAAAGTTTGGAAATACAATGTCAATTAAAGGAAAATTATCTTTATTATAATATATCAACAATTAAATGAGTTGCGAACTATAGTAAGAATTTTAGAAGTACTTTACGCAGATAAACATATAAAGTCCACGGAACGTCACTGTATTATACAATATACAAGTCAAGTCAATTAAATTGTGAACCAGAAAAGCAAAAAAAAAACAGCTTTAAAATTTAGCAATAATGTTATTAAGGGCGAAATTTAATTATTAAGTTGTAATGTATATGTATGTATGTATTTAAGGATGTATGTATTTAAGGTATCCACAAATAAGTATGTATAAAGATAACAGATTTATTTATGTAATAATTTTTTTTTACAAAATTATATACAACGAGCAATTCAAAGCACACAAAAAAAAACACAACTACCCCACTACCCTATTTTACATTATTTTCCATAATGTTCCAAATAAATAATTAATTTTCTTAAAACCTCGTTAAATATGATAAATAAAATTTCCATTTTACAGCATTACGATGTTCACATGCATCTGTGAAAAAAAAGGATTAGAACTATAGTCAACAACACATTACGGATGGCACACCAGAATGGTCTAGGGTGGACCATAAAAAATTCACACATTTTCAACAAAATAATGTTATTGCTTTGAGTGGTAAACTTATATAGACTATGGGAATTACGGAATATAGGTACCTATAACCATATAACACACAACCATTTGAATAAATAAAATGCTTGGGGAATGATAAACGTAATTATCTATATATATATACATATGTTTGTATGTATGTACAATGGTATTTACATATAGCTCTTTGACACTATGTAGTGAATTGCCAATAAAAAATTAATGATATTGACCATATTTTTCACACAACAATCCCTCTACATGTACTGTGAAATACCCCATTAATGCCCTAACCATTATTGTAATGTGGACACAATACCTACCCCGCACTAACCCCCCCTCCCCCCTCTCCTCTCTACCACCTTACAGTTTAGTATAGGTGTCGTGTGTACCTACATATATGTATTTATATACAGATCCACCATCAGGTAATGTGCAAGTTACGGTTAGTTGGTGTGTATTTACTACAAGTGCCACTTAAAAGGCATTTTCCCAAACAAATGATTATTGATCCTATTAACAGCTTGATTTATCGTGGCGATAATACCACCACTATGAATATCATCCTTTCCCTGAGAGAGATTAAAGGATTTTATTTATAATAGATGTATATGATGATAAATTATATCGTGTCTTATATAGGACCGAACATAATTACACACATACCTATCTAAATACCTTCATAGTATATAACTCCCCTATATAATATATTATTATGGGGCTATGGAGCAGGAATATTAATATCGGGATTTGATGTCGCCAAACAAAGGTTAAAAATAGGTCTTTATTTTTGGTTTTTCGGTATTATTATATAAAATGTGTGTGATAGAGTCTGGACGACGGAAAATAATCGAGACATTATCAGACGTAATAAATTGCTCCCAATAAGCATATAAATCTCAGTGGGACATGAATTATTCTATGTCTTATTCTCAATTGTACTGTGTAGCAGCGAAACATAACGGTTTGCAAATTTGGTTTGTGTATATGGGAATTGAACTCGAAAATTTTCCAAAAAGAGAAATACACCACCAGAACAATGTTATTACGTACACACATACATACATATACTAATACATACATATATGTATGTACAGCATGTATTTTATATGAGCTGTTTCTATTATTGTAGTTATACATTTATGTACAATATTATTTAGAATTAATTCACAAATCCAATTCATTAATGCAAATTTCATAGTTTGAGATATTTTTTCCGATTATATAACTTTTTGGGGGTAATTTTATTGATAACTAAAATTTCACTGCTAGCACAATTCCGCCCTTAAAGAAAAATTCCAAGACCGACAAATTTTCTTCTGTACAAAATCCACTTTTACATAATTTTATGCAAGTTTTACAAAATATCTTCTTGAAAAAATTGGCTTCGTTACCTTTATATATCTGGAGGTAGTGTGGGTATCCAATCATTGTGAAAATATTTTTAAAATCCCTTTAACCATTTTGATAAAAGAAAACATCTTGACCGTTCATTTGGTGGGGATTTTAAATAGGCTATATGGCTGGAAGCCTCACCATTTTAGCTAGTGTTTCTTACAATATTTCACCTTATACGACAGTGATGGATAACGTTTTAAGATCCCCTTGCCAAAATTTGATATAAATCTAGTTAAAACACTGTATCGTGTCACATATTGAAATATCCCTAATTTTTGTGATTGTGATACAGTGCCTACTCGATAATTGCACTGATATAAAACAGGCCCATGTGCAATTATCGAAAAAAAAATTTATTTATTTTTATACATACCAAAATACGTAAAATTTCTAATTTATCTTGAATTGATAAAAATGTATGTTTTTTAGATGCAGACAGTATAACATTTATACTGCTCAAGTGCTCACTGACGTCTGCGTGACAAGACAAACGACAACATAAATTACAAAAATGAATTCCAAAAATAGTAAAAAATTCTAAGATTTGAAAAAAGTAAAAAAGAAAAAATTGAAAAGATCACGATCAATATTGAAAATTTCGTTTACATTCGGTAATTGCACCATTTTGCGTAACTTTTCTGTATTTTGGTGCAATTATAGAGTACCTATATATGTTTTGGTTGTTGCAATTGGCGAGAAATGCAATTACTGGATAGTGCAATTATCGAGTAGGTACTGTATATGCAAAAAATAATAATAAAAATTCTTCGATTGAAGGTCAACGCAACCGCTACTAACTTCATCTATAAGTCGGTTTCTTTTATTGGTTTTAATATAATTTAAAGCAAAAATACGTAGAGGAGGAAATTGTGAATAAAGCCATCGCTAGATTCTTCACAGTGTTAAGAGTATGTGGCATTTGGTTCCAGGCACACAAAATTTCCTGCTCGTTATGGTACTCTTTTTCATTCTCCAACCGATTTCTTTCCATATTTTCAAGTTTGAACTTCAAGTGGACAAACACTTGAATCCAGATGCTGAAATGAATTTTTTACAGTGAGCGTGCTGGCGATGAGATTACCACCGTTCTTTGAATGAATGCTTAATAAAAAAATGGTATTTTTTCATAAGTATAGATTTCGAAGACGAAGAACGTTCATAAACGGTACGTGTCACCAAAAGTGTTTTGTCGTGTCACCTCTAACACGTGTGTTGGTTAGCCATCACTGTTATAGGAGAACTACATTTTTAGTTATCATATTTTTCGTGTCCGCCCTCTTTTACACTATCACCATTTATTGTGTTTACGAGCGAGTGAACCTAATTGTCAACATTTTATTAATTATTTTTGTTGCGTAAAAGTATAATATTAGTAAATTATTTATTGTTATATAAACAAAAAGGAATAATTCTAAAAATAAAAATTATTAAAAACCACGGGCTAGCCATTAACTATTTTTTAGTTGATTATAAGTCAGACGAATCGGTTGCATGTTAGATTAGGTATGGTTTCTTTTAGTCATCTTTCCAACATATATGTACTTGAAATTTGGTTTCAAAATTGGTCCATCCTAATATAGAGTATAGATGTCTCTATCAATCTTTACTAGTGATGTGCACGTTCGATACTTTTCAGCCAAATATTTGATATTTTTTGTTTGATACTTTTGTAATGAATACTTTTTCAATTGAAAAACAAAACAAGGTATACGGATACTCACTATTCCCATTCTTTATACACTTTTCCTATGGGACCTATGTACATACATATTTATATTAAAATTTTGTCTCCAGAAGGAACATTGGATCTTGCCTAACATTTAATAAGCAGTATGTTTTATAATATTTCTGTAAATAAAGATTTTCATAGCATGCACCAAATATGATTGCAAGTTTAAGTTTAAGTTCGATTATATAGGCACTGTGCGGGTAACTATATTAGTATCGAATACTATTCGTTGTTGGTAGTGAGTAAGAGTATTTGATACTTTTATACGGGTACCCAAGAAATGCACATCACTAATGTTTACCATACAAATTTGATTAGTAGGTACCACAGACCAAGTAATACACAGGACGTAACCAAAGATAGAAAAAGCAAGATTCAATAAAAAACTGCAATGGGAAAGA
>JANSTT010019168.1:0-12063 GCA_026745375.1 Platyura marginata | reverse complement strand
AGAAAACCGGAAAAAATTTATAAGGCAAAAAAGATTGAAAATAAAATTTTACTTGAAGTAAGATTATCTTAGTTATACGGACTGAAGGTTAAACCAACAGTGCAAAACGACAGTTTATGCTTTTTTCGAAAAAGCCTAAAAAGGAGGCGAGTATTTTTTCAATCAATTTTCACACTAAAATTTTTGTCAAAATTAATATTTAAAAAAAAAAGAAAATAAATAAATAAAAATACCAAATTAAAAAATGGTTGTTGTTTTTGAGCATTTTCCAAGTCAAAGTAAAGTAATTCTGGAATTGATTAAAAAAAGCCGTGAAGAACTAAATTTATCAAATAACATTACAGATCACAAAAGTATATTTCTACTTAATTCATAAAATAAATAATAATGTTTTTAATTAATTAATTCTTACTACAATTAGTAGTAAATTTTGTCGAAGAACATGACCAATCGGTAAATGAATCTATAGAAGAATTGGAAGATCCTCAAGATACTGATAAAGAAGAATCATTAGTACCACAATTTGAACGTAGTAAAATTTTACTTAATATTTTTACATAATTTTAAATACAATTTTTTTATATGTACATAGAACAATCATATCCAGAAGATTTTAAACATTTTTTGCTTGAATCACAAAATCATTTAAACATCTCCTTAGGTATTGACAATAAAATGGATTTAATTAAAAATATGCTTCAAAAGTTGCAAACACGACCAAAACGTGTCACATCAGTCGATAATTCACCGCGAAAATTAGATTTAGCATTACCAGTTATAATGGAACAATCAGAAGAATTTTTCAACTCTGCAAGATCGAAAAAATCCGATGACGCAGGAATTACAGATATTTTAAAAAACAAAAATATTGCAGCAATTAAAAAACCAAAGAAATCCATTAGGAAACGTTCAATTAAGTTATTTAAAGAACCCATCAATGTTAAAAAATTGGAACCGAGTGACAATTCCAAAATGTTGTCGAAAGAATTAAATAAAATGAACGAATCAAATAAAATAGAAAATAAACGAAAAAATACCAGCAAATCAAGATATTTAGATATTTTTTCCAATATTAATAAAAATGACGTTAGTGCAGTTAGTATTAAAAATACTGAAAGAAATCAAGGGCGTTATTATCCGGGTAAAGTGGAAATGCCGATTTCGATTGTAGATATTCGATTAGAATGAACATTGTTGAATTTTCATTTCTAAATTTAAATAAAACATGATTATAAAAAAACGTTGTATGAAAATACTAGGTGTCGTTATCAAGATTTAGGGGAGACCGGGGCGTGATGGCGCAAATTTTTAAAAACGTAATTTACTCGGAAACGGTCTAACATATTCGGATGCCTAATAACTCATTTTAAAGCTTGAAATCTCAGTTATGTATTTTAAAAAAACCATGGTAGGTCATTTATTTCTAATTATTAATTTTCTGTGTCAAAAAGTGAAAAATGTCACCCCTCTCCAATGAGTCAAGTCGCCCCAACCCCGGGGTGACTTGGCGCAACCCATGGGGTGACATGGCGCATAGTGAAAATATCTGAATAATAGCACGATTAGGACCCAGCAATTACAATAAATAGATTAGGGTACAAAGTTATTTATTAATGTATTCAGTTACTTCAGTAGGTGCAGTTTGTTTTTAACAATTAGTGCATTTTTTAGTAAGTGTAGTGAAATAAGAATTTAAAAGAAAATAAATAAAAAATAAGATAAAAATAGAGTTTTTAACTTGAAGCTTAACTTAATGTCTTTCACAGTAATGGAATATGTATTGGTTTTCTTCAGGAGTACACGCAGTATGTATCCATAAATTACATTATATGCATTTTATCCACTTTTTCTTCGCGCCAAATCGCCCCGCAAAAAATAAGCCATCTAGCCCCGGGTGACAATTTTACATTCGTATGTAAAAATTTTAAAAACTGTTAATTGCATTAAAATCTACGATAAATTTAGAACAGATTAAGTATTAGTTTACAGTTGTCACACTTAAGCACTTTAAATAAAAAGAAAAACCAACAAAAAAAAGTTGCTGCATACGCCATGAAAATAACCACAAAAATGTTCATTTATCGTCGTCAAAGGTTGGTGGTGCACTAATTCACGTGAATACTTTATAAAACGTAGTACTACATTTTAAAATTAAGTGTACTGACTCTGAGTAAATTGGACTGCGCCATGTGCTACCTCGCCCCAGTCTCCCCTAGTCATCTTTAGTACATAAATGGATAGGAATATAGGATATGTGGAGCATGGAATAATTAATAATAATTTGTTTTATAAACCAGTTTCTTGCTCTTGTTAACCCTTTTAAGCTTAGTGGTCCCAGGTCCCACTGTGGAATCAACAATAAATAATTTTTTTTTTTAAATAGACGATAGACCAAATAGATCCGAATTCATCATATTTGTGTTGTGTTTGAACCTGGTGCGAGTTAATTTAGGTTATTTTTTTATGGTTTTTGGCGTTAGTGCATATGAATTATATGCAGTCGAATTTGGGACTTGTATGCATTTCACATTGAAATAATTATTATATGGAAATTGATAGTGAATTAAGTATTTTAGTGAATATAACTTAAGTAATACGATTAATTTTACTAAATTATACATAAATTTGTTTAAAATAATTTTGTTGGTACTGTTAGTTTTAGTCAGTTTCACTTTCTGTTAGGAACCTAGACCCTGCGAGGCCTTCCAAAAATATATATAATGAGTTTTTAAAATGAAATGTGTTTTGAAGACACACCTTAGTAGGATTAGGATTTATATGTTGTATGGGAGGTTTGATTGTGTTATTGGTCGGTATTACGCAGTTAAACACTTTTGTCCAACAAACCAGTTTTATAGGCAAGCAGGACTTAAAGCAAAGAGAAACCGGCCAACACTTTTCTTGTATAAACCTATTGGCCAAAAGTGTTTGACTGTGTAATACCGACCTTTAATGTATTGATAATGAATGAAATCCTAAATACACCCATTCGCCTAAACCTTATAAACAATTAGTGTGATTATCCTCCGAGAGATTAGCCATCTTATACAAAACACCATATGTATTGAGATATAATTTTATGTATTAGTTTGGTTAAAATTCATGATATTGAAATTGTATAAAATACCCTAACCCCTTCCTGTACCTCTTATACAAAATTTTTATGTTATTTGTATTTTCTCAACCAAATCAAAAGTTAGGAAGTTGATATTTTGTAAATAAATAAGTGGGTTTAGATCAAACGTATTAACAAGGTATGAAAAATGACAAAATCTCCCCACCCATTCCAACTGTTACAGCGGACAAAATTTTCTTATCAAGAACACAATTTGTTTCATTATTATCGAACAGAGAACATTATCAGATTCATTAGTTTATATAAAAACCAAAGTAATTTGTAAAAACTCTTCACTAACATTTTATAACCTTTCGTACAATGAACATGTTAGTAGTAGTATTTGTAGCTTTTATATATTCTGTTTCGGCAATGAGCGTAAGTATTTAATCGAGAAAAAATCTACAACTTCTGCTCTCAAAACTATACATTGATTACAAAAAAAAAATAAATAAAATTCTAGTGGCCATCTGTTCCTGTTGTACCCAGTGACCAATGTTCTCCGGCCAAACATCGAATTGTAAATGGATTAACAGCTAGTACATATCAATTTCCCTGGTTTGCATCGGTACGATCACATACCTACAGTGGACTACAATCAATTTGTGGTGGTTCTATAATATCTACAACTTGGGTCCTAACAGCAGCCCATTGTACACGTGGTTATGCATCGTATACATTAGGTTTTGGTTCAAATCATCTAAATGCACCGATGATAACAATGAATTCACGCGAGGTCGTTGAACATGACAAATACAATCCAGACAATCTTAACTATGATATTGCCGTCATTAAATTACCAAATCCATTGACGTATTCATCTGTGATTCAGTTTATTCGTATGCCAACACTATCTGAAGGATTAACGACTAATTTTAACTATGCCAAGGCTAGAGTTTGTGGATATGGACGGACATCAGATCGTAAGTTTATTGTTATATTTAACAATGTTCTAATCAGCAATTTGTTTAAAAAAAAAAAAAAAATATTGATTCTTCTAGGTAGTCAGGCTTTATCGGACACCTTAAATTGGGTGGACAAGAGAATCATCACAAACGCTCAGTGTATCCAAACGTATGGTCCAACGGTAGTATTATCATCAACATTATGTGCACTTGGTTGGGATGTAAATGCTCAGAGTACTTGTAATGGTGATTCGGGTGGTCCATTGGTCATTGATGACGGTGGTATATACACTCAAGTCGGAATCGTTTCATTTGTATCAAATCAAGGTTGTTCATCTGGTCATCCGGCTGGGTATGTTCGCTTGACATCATTCCTAAATTGGATTTCAGTGCATACAGGAATTCCGATTCGTCCGTGAACCCAAAAATCAATTAGTTAAAATCTCTGATGAACTCCAAAAAGATGAAGAATAAAGATTTTTTGTTGTATTCGAAAACTGTTGTGATTTTGTTAGAGGAAGTGTATCTTATACTATATGACTGATAAGATAAGAGTGGTCTGGTTATATATTAATTGCTAATTAATTTTAATTAAAAATTAAAGTGTTTGGCTAAATAAATGTTGTTTTTGATATATAGCGGCATACAATTGATGCGGCATTTCAAAATCAAAATATTTATTTGTTTCTGTGCTCTTTCATATTGATATTAGTGCAGTCATATTAGTTACTTAATTTATTATATAAATAATTATTATTAGGTACATGAACTAGATTAGTGTCCTAGACACTGTGACATACATTTGTAGATAGAGATATTTATGAATGGCTAGAAATTATTTTTAATGTAAAAAGCTCTTATGCAATAAATAAAATAAGATACGTATTTTCAGTACATGTAGAGCAGCACTGGCATACATTTTTTTTTTTAAATGTTAGTCCTCATTCCTCTCAGAGAGACACTGTCATTGTAAATCGTAAAATAGTTTCCCAATCGAAAATTATAGAAATTTAGGAATCGTTTTTTAAAATATTGTCTTAATTTAGCTGCTCAAACTATAATGTAGTTAGTTAAAATCACTTGGAAAATGTTCCAACTTTTCTTCTTACATAAAATAAAAAGGGTAGAAGGTTAAAAGAGATATAATTCTCTCAGGTTCCCCCATAATCCGAAAATTGAATTTTTGCATGTGGAAATTTTGGAAAACAAATCGCACAACAGTCTGAAATTTGTTACTTTTGTTCATAGGATATGAGAATAATTCTACAATATATGAGAATAATTCTACAATTTCATTTATCCAAAAAATAATATTAAGAGAACTCCTAAGCTTCCAACAAAGTTTCATTCGAGTGAATATTACGAATAAAATGCGAAACATTAAAGGAATAGGAGAAATTTCGCCGCATTTTCGATACTTTAACTTAACTATAACATGAAGCTCAAATCATCAAATACTAAATTTCTAATCTAATATAATTGCGACATTGTTTAGTGGTAGAAAAGATGTAGACATTTCCATGTGAGAATATCTACACCGAAACTAATATTAAATGCTTTTAGCTAATCAGCGAGTGCATATAGTAAGAAAATATTTTCTTCTTATATACATTTAATTAGAGTTCGATTTAATGAGCAATATTCTGGATAAATAAATGACCACCTAAATCACAGTCTCAATAAATGAAACAGAAAACTTCTTTTCTTATTCAAAATCTTCTCAGTCCAATGCAAAGATTTCTAATAATAATAACTTTTAAATTATAGGTACTGTTTTATTCATACTGTATTATATTTATGTACTAAAACCTTTTTATTTCCTGCTTTTACTTTTACAAGAGTTTAGTTCATATATGTACAAGATAAATCCATTTCCAATGTTATTGCCATGTTTGTTGCAAACCCATTATCTAATCACTAGTCTATCGTACGAAATACATTAAGCAACAATATCTGAGCAAAAAAATCTCCAAACAAGTTGATTATAAAAATTGCGAAACCTGTGAAAAAGCCAAGGTTCCAAATTCAGTTGAGCTAAATAGCCGCATTGGAATGATATCGTTTTTTCTAATAATACTGAACATTATTGTGCACATTGGAGAGCATTCGGTAAATGGTTTTGTCATTAATTCAAAGATCATTCTAGGATGTAATGCAACAGATACTCAATTTCCTTGGCATGTTTCGGTTATTGGTGAAATCACACCGGGTGTTACACAATTATGTAGTGGATCGTTGATATCTCGGGAATGGATTTTAACAGCAGGTCATTGTGTGCGCGGGTAAGTACTAGATATTTTGAAAATCGAAAGAAACATAATTGTTAAGCCTATTTCAGAATGATTTCCCTTCACTTAGGTATGGGATCAAGTAATCTATCACAACCATCTATCCAGTATACTGTCACTGATTATATTATCCATCCGGAGTATAATAACAAAACTAAGAACCATGATATTGCGTTGATTCCGCTACCGGAACGTGTTACATTTACTCGTAAGTTATGCAATTCAATTTTCAATAAAGAAAGATAAATAGAAAAAAACGTTTCAGAAACAATTGGAGCTGTTGCTCTGCCAAGAAAGAATTTAAATTTAAAATTGGAAAATGTAATTGGAGAAGTGTGTGGCTTTGGTAAATTAAGTGATGAGAGTCCGGTAGTATCACAGATATTGAAATGGATTAATGTCCGAATTATTAACAATTCTGATTGTCAACATGTTTATGGTGATGATGTTGTGACCAATTCAACATTATGTGCGGTTGGATTGAATGATCCAAGCCAAAATACGTGTGGTGGTGATTCGGGTGGTGCACTTGTTATAAATGAATGGGGAATAATAACACAAGTTGGTGTTATTGCATTTGCAGCAAAAGATCAATGTTCTAGTGGATATCCTGGTGGTTATATGCGGGTGACGTCATATTTGGATTGGATTCAAGAAAATACTGGTATTAAAATATATTAAATTCTATAGTTAATATTCTTGCTATCTCTCGACTCTCGATAAAATTAAATTAATGAGAATCTTAGTTTTATATACAAACATACCTACATACTTATGTATTGTAGTTTGATTAATGTTAATAAATAATTATTATGTACTTATATAGTACTTGTATTATGTATTATGTATATAGATATGCTCCAATAGCTAACGTAAACTTTTAATCTTAATAATTTATAATCCATTTTGACTGGGGGCGTAATTTCAGGAAAAGCTTAGGGGGAGCAATATTTTTCAAAACTCAAAATATTTTTTTTTCTAATTCTATTCCATGATTGAGGTAAAATATAAATATGCATGTACTTGCTGTGACGGAGGTTCCTGGGGCTTCCTGTGGAAGATGAGGAACTCCCAATTCGGATAGTCAGTCTGCCAGGGGTTTATTAATAACACATCGGTATTCTTTTTAATTCATTTATTTTAATACTAATTATTTACAAGATGACTTTTTACAACTTATGCTACTTAATCTACGTATTTGGTTCGGTATAGCCTGTAAAACACTGGCTCGGTATATTTTGGATAGCCTGTAACAACACTGGCTCGGTATAATTTGGATAGCCTGTAAAACACTGGCTCGGTATAATCCGATAGCCTGCAACACACTGGCTCGGGATAATCGGGATAGCCTGTAAAACACTGGCTCGGGATAAGTTGGATAGTTGAGCTTACCTATAAAAGCACTGGCATAGCTCGGGAGGCGGATAGCCTGTAAAACACTAGGCTCGGAATGGTCGGGATCTCGGTATGGTTTGGATAGAGCTTACCTGTAAACCTCTGATTTAGCTCTGGAGATCGACGACAATGAATTTGATCATCGCCTATACGATATATTTCATGTGTATCGCATAAGCGATACATATAATAAATGCTAATACTAAATATTAATATTTATACTACATATAAATAGTGACATCTTCACATTGCTTACAGTTTATCTAGAAAAAAAGGCGTATAGCTCCAACATTCCTCTTTAGAAATATGTCATAGACCCCGTTCTCTATCATGTTTTTTACTTACCTAAAACAATTAACTTTTTTTGCCCAGTGAATATGAAAATTCCGTTATATGCACTCCAACTGGCATAGTATCCTTTGGACGAAAATTATTAAATAATTTTGGAAAATTTTTGTCAAAAGAGTTATCCAAATTTTCATTTTGTAGGGGGGTTCTTATACTAAAATACTATTTCTCATAAAAAATTGATACCCCCTGGCGCCCGCCCATATTTACTCAAAATAAATAGACTATATTCAAGAGGTAACTTCGTCGCATATTTGGCAGCTTTTTTCTTCTTTAATGACACTACGGTTAGTTTGTGTAGTTAGTTACATCTGTACCAACTAGCCCCGCGTACCAACTCACAATATTTTTGTTGGAGGCTTGAGGAATTATTTTCTGTTCAACACAACATTTCTTGGTCTCACTGAATTAACTTACATATATTAATAAAATATTTATCTTCAAGGTTTTTTATTTCAATTTTATTTACTTTTGTGTTAGACTAAGTGTATAAAAAGAAATTAAAGACCCCTGATTTTTTACTAAAAAAAGTTAGTTCCATAAATTATTATAAAAAATATATTTCATCAAAATTTCAATATAATAAATCAATTAACTGTAGTGAAACAACACTCAATCTCAATAAGCCGTTGTTTGTTTCACTGAGCATAAATGAGGCGCTCAACGTTAGATCGGCCTAACCCACAAATTTATCGAAACGAAGATAAAGATATAGTAAAAACCACATTTTTAAGCATACATTTGAATTATTTTAATTTTTAGTCGATCCAAGAACGGCCTAGACCACTTTTTTTGTATTCAAACGTATTTTTTTTTTGTATTTTGAAAGTTTCGTTTTTGAATTAATCAAAAAATGTTCTGTTAAAATTACGTTTTTGTTTTAAACTCAATTATCTCTGTTCAATAAATTTGGGGTTAGGCCGATTTAGCACTGAGCGCCTCAAATGTAAGATCTTATTGTTATTCCAGTGCGAAATTCATTTAGCATAATCAGCCGAATGACAAGCTACACATTCGAAATATATAATTTCGACAAGAGACAAGGACACAAGGTACTAATATTATTTTTATCAATCACTAATAATGGTCCACTATTATCACTTCTACATTGTCTTCGATCATATCCCCATATAAAACATTTTTGAATATGACTGTTGGATCTACGAAAAGATTATGGGTTTGAGATATTGCTAGTAATCGGATTGGCAGTTAAGTACTCGGTGTAAGAACCTCATTATAATTGACGCTTGCTATAGAAATTGTTTGTTGATAGCAAAATTGTCATTTACGATTTTAAATTTAGACTCATTGTCAGATATGTTGGTTAGACTTTTTCCCTAGAATTACAACAACAAACTAGAAGTAAAACAATTTTTTGATGAAGTAAAACAATTTTTTGATATCATTCTTTTGTCTATAATTTCAGGAACTGCAGTTAGATTTTTCTGTTGCTGAATCTAAAATCCGGTTGTATTCTCTCGTCTGATAATGATATTATCAAATTAAATAAAAAACCAGCAAAGAAGAAATACCTATATGAGTACTTGTTTATTATTTACGTTTTTGTTCGTACCTATTTTGTCTGTACAACATAAATATATTGAATACAAATGATTAAAAACCCTAGAAATTACATAAAATTGATTGCAGCGTCATAACGGTAGGTAGTGGAACTTCTTAGTATATGACTGAAATCTTCATTTTTGTGGTCATATTAATTTTTTCTACATTCCGACTATATTTCGAGTAAAAATTCGGTTCGCACTGTAGCACAGCCTCTTCTATATTTTGTCCAATTTGCTCCAAAAACAATAGAGATCTTACTCTAGGTTTACAAGATAAACTGTCAAAATTTTAGCTTTCTAGCTTCAATTGTTTAGCCGGAATCTTGATCACGGACAGACGGACGGATATGCATATTTCGACTTAGAATTTCACGAAAAATTTTCTACGCTGTATATTAAGAGGCGTTACAAACTCTATGTTGTATTTTAATACCCTTTGATAACATCATACGGGTATAAAAATCGTGAAAAGTAATTTGATAAATGAAATTGTACCAATGAACATAAAAGTACAAAAAGGGGAAATAATATTTCTGTATTTCTGTTCTGTATTTATTATTTAATTATTCATTTATTTATTCAATCCTTTAGTTATTTATTAGCATCATTTATTTACATATTATATATGTATATTCAATTATTTATTTGCATTGGTACTAGAAACTAGACAATGAGGTGAATAAACCGTATATGACTGTATTTCTGACTAAAGACTGGAATAGGATGAGTTGAAGATACCGGTTCAAACGAGATAGGTGCGAACTAGCGAATGATTAATTTAATTTGTATGAGGATATTTACCTGTATGATGATAATGAAGGGTATTATAACTTTGGTACGGAGTTTGCAATACTCATTTTAGAAAAAAAATTTCAACGCTATTGTCTTTCTCATGAAATTCTAACTCGAATTATGCATGTCCGTCCGTCTGTTCGTCTGTTCGTCTGTTCGTCTGTTCGTCTGTTCGTGATCGAGATTCCGGCCAAATGGCTTAAGCTAGAAAGCTGAAATTTTTAAAGTTCATTCTGTAGTCCTAGAGTAAGATCTCTATTGTTTTGGAATAAATTTGACAATAGAAAAAATGAATATGACAACAATTATAGAGAATCCAAAAATAAAAATTTTATTCATAGACCAAAAAGTTCCACTACCTACCTACCGCGCTGCAATCAATTTTATTGAATTTCTAGGGTTTTTAATCATTTACTCGAAAAATATTTAGATTGCGGAAAAAATGAATATGACGAAAATGATAGAGAAAAAAAAATGAAGATTTCATTCATAGACTAAAAAGTTCCACGAAATACCGTTATGGTGTTGCAATCAATTTTATGTTATTTCTAGGGTTTTGTTTTCAATCATTTGTATTCAATTTACCCAATTATATTTTTTGACAGACAAAATAGCCACAAACAAGTACTCATACGGGTATATTATAATCGGCGTAGTCAATTATTCCTTCTTTACTGGTTTTTTAATTTTTTCGTGGTGGTTCTCATCGGTGTCAACAACTTACGGACTTTTAAGACTTTAAGGGTTATTAACAAATTATATATTTGGAGCACTGTGACATGAAATTATTGACATAAACGTTTTATAATAAAATAAAAAACAAACTCCTTTTTACGTGCACAAATTTTAATAAATTAACAAATAACGCGTTTCGAAAACTAAGTTTTCATCATCAGATTATTCAACAACTTTGTTTTCGAAACGCGTTATTTGTTAATTTATTAAAATTTGTGCACGTAAAAAGGAGTTTGTTTTTTATTTTATTATACAATAAAACGTTTATGTCAATAATTTCGTGTCACAGTGCTCCAAATATATAATTTGTTAATATTTTTAAATACTCTCGTCTAACCAAATCCTGTGACATTCTAAAAGGAAACTATGATAAAAATCTTGTATAATTTTATTTTTAGATTTTGAGAACCTTTTTTTTGGGATGAAATTCGATTTTTTTTAATTTTTATACTCTAACTTAACATTCCACAACTTAATTTTATTATATTTTTACCCAATGACTAAGATGATGGTGTCGCCGCCTTTGTAGTAGGAGTTTCCGGGTTCAAGACCGACTGGGGGATGAAATATGAAAATGTTTTTCTCTGGTACTCGTATATTGATTAGAATCTGAGGCCGGTCGGTTGGATTGCACTTAAAAACAGTCTAAATAATGGCATTATCTTAAAAAAAATAGCAATGCTTAAAAATGGCAAACATTTGTAAAAAGAACACCTCAAGTGCTGCATTTTTCCACACAAATAAAGAACGTCATATCAATTAAGATAAATGTACAGGTACGGTATGATTGAATTCTGTCTTAAATTTGATTCTTAAATAAATAAGATAAGACAACATATTTTCGATGCATGATTGAATGGTTTCTTACAAAATATTAAACGCACTCATTTAGTATTCATCAAACGTCAATTATGATGTAA
>JANSTT010019167.1:0-12065 GCA_026745375.1 Platyura marginata | reverse complement strand
ACACAACAACCAAAGCAGTATACACAAAAAAAATAAAACACTCATCAACACAAAAAGTTATTTAACAAAAAAAAAAAAAAAAAAAAAAAAAAAAAAAAAAAAAAAAAAAAATAAAAGAAAAATTCCAATTAGCAACAACAACAACAAAAAATATAGAAAAAAAAATGAAAAAAAAATGGAAAAAAAAATACACCAAAGAAAAACAAAACAAAAATCGTTGCACAATGCACGCCCCGCGCAACTATAATTTCGAGGCTTTGCGCGCGCTATTATCTTAATTGTTGTTTATGTATTTGTGCGATTATTATTTTGTCTGACGGTTAGGAATATCCGCATCTAGATATTATATGTATGTGTGTGTGTGTGCATTGTGTTGTTTATTAAATAATTTTCCTAATGATTATTTTCGCATTTTCTATTTTGTTGTTTGGAAAATTTTCTATATTTAGTTTGATTCGGGTTAAAAAAACAAAATTTTTAATTATTTTCCACTTGTGTTTCGACATTCATCAATACACAATACACATACACACATGCATACACATACATACTATTAAATACTGACTGCTATAGTATAGTATAGTCGTTGAATGTTTGCTTGATAACCTAATTTATTGCAATCTATATGCAATTGCATTTGTGGTGCACATTTTAAAAATTATTTTTCTTATTTGTTTTGTTCAATTTTTTTTTTTTTTTTTTTTCCATATTTTCTGCTTTGAATGGTAAGAGAGTGGACCGGGGAGGGGGGCTGGGGGTTTTTTTTTATTTTCTCTCGACACAATTGAAAAAGGACTCGCATAGAAGTTGCAAAAAATTAATTGTGGCCCAGTCAGTAGGATTGTTGAATAGGGGAGGGGGGGGGTGTAGCAAATGATCGATAAAATACCAAATTTGTTACGGCAAACAACAAAAATTGTCAAAATGCTACATGGACGAAAATCATTTGTTACATTTTGTTACCGGTGTGGTACGTAAATTGTTCAAAGGCACTCGTTGTCGCTAATTTGCCATTACTGAAATATTGTGATTGTGATTGGGGGTGGGGGGCGGCAGGGGTGGGCGTGGGTGATCTGTGTTATTTCATATATCTGTCTCTCAAACTGAATTGAACGGAATCGTATTAGTTTGCTACATTTGCTACATTTGTTACATTTGTTTCATTTGTTTCATTTGTTTCATTTGTTACATTTGTTTCATTTATTACATTTGTTTCATTTGTTACATTTGTTACATTTGTTACATTTGTTACATTTGTTTCATATGTTACATTTTTGTTTAATTTATTACCAAAATTTGGTAACAAATTGGCAAAAAAAAAGTGTTACAATTTAACAACCCCCGCCGAAGCAGAAGTAGTGGAGTAGATGAACCTAAAAAAGTCCTTAGATGGATTTTCATTTTCTACTAATTCGCGCGTCTATTTTTCATCATTTTCCCAAACGTTGCCCATTTGTTGTTGTTGTTCTGCGCTCCACAAATTTTGATAACTCAAGAGGTTTATTGGGATTATGGTTTTTTTTTTTTTGGTTTTTAAGTGGACGACTTCCGACCATTCGCGCGCTCCCATTAAAATAATAATGTTTGCTTACTCTCGCTCTCGTCTTCTTTTCAACGAAATCGCGTTCAGAGTCTTAATAATAATTGATAAAAAATTTATTAATAGAAATAATTTCAATTGCGCATTTTATATATGCCTCGACATATTTTATACACCACCTCGACAAAATTATAAAATAATAAAAGAAAATTCTATATAAATGGTGAGGGCAATTGAAGGAGAAATAGAAAATTAAAAAAATCTATATTTCTGTATATATATATCTGTATATGTATGTATGTATATAGTATGTATGTATGTATAGAAAATAAAATAAACAAGACACAATTTGCGCAAATAAATAAAATATAAATTCATCAAATAGATAATGGGCCATAGAGCCATAGATAAATAAAATTTTATATAGAAACGAGATTAAATATGCGTTATAAAATGTTAGAAAAGAAAATTTCACTGCGCATGCATATTTTAATTCTTTTATATATATATCTATATATATATATACACACACACACACAGACAAATGTATGAAAATGAACTGGCTGCAATAAAAATATTTATTGCACACTCTGGTTGTGGTGCATTCTATTTTATTAAAAAAAATTGATAAAAGAGACGAATGTGAACGAATAATGCATTGGATTCATATTGAAGAGATGGTTCCCAATCGTCTTGTTGTTCATAATTAAATGAAAATTTATTAAATTAAGTGTGCGCAAAAAAAAAAAAAAATTGAAGAAAAAAATTGAAGAAAAAAATTGAAGCACAAAATTGAAGGAAAAAATGAAGCAAAAATTGAACAAAATAGTGGAAATACATATTAGATATAGACTGTAGACGGTAGACTCTCTCTCTCTCTCTCTCTCACTCACTCGCGGTGCACTTCTTTATAATTGGCCAGGGGCTTCGGTGTCGGAAGACATTTCAGAAAAATGCCACACAATGTGTATAGACACCGTCATAGTGTATAGTGTAGACGTAGAGGTAGGCAAAATAACGGGCGGGAGATTTTTTTTCGTCTATATTATCTATAGGCGGGGGGGGCAAATTGTGCCCGCCGCCAATCAGGTGTGGATCTCGATCATTATTCATATTCGGTAATGTTGGTAATGTGCATCGAAGACACAATTTCAATTGTTTTTTTTGGATGTGGAGGGATGAGGTGGGTGGCAGGGGGAAGGGGAGCAGGGCGATCAATATTGTTTTTTCTCATCAAACAACAACAACAACAACAACAATAAAAGGGGGACGGAACCATTTTTCTGTCCACATAAACAATGAAATCAGTGTATTAGAGATTGGTGGAGATATGAAGGGGGAGACAAAAACACACACACGCACACACACACGATCGGATCGGTGTGGTGGGAAATTAACTGTTAAAATTTATATTCGCAGTAAATTTTCCTCAATATTTTTCACATCCACATTTCAGCCGCCCGTCAAGGTTATATTAATATTTAGATAGTATGAAAAACTAACCAATAGAAATTTTCTAATTTTTCTCTGTGTATATGTAAAAATAGATGGATGGTACACAGCGAAGTTTTTTTTTTTTTTCTATGTGTATGTGTGTGTGTGTGTGTGCAGTTTCGTATAAACGTTTTTGTTTTTGTTTTTTTTTTTTATTTTTCCTTTAGCAAATTATTTGAGCGTAGGTCTATTGCATCTATGCACATGTGACCGATCGTGTATGTATGTATGTATATGTAATTTATAGTATACTTACATATGGTTTTAGGTTGTATAGATATATATATATATATATATAAATATAGTTCTCTGGAAAATTTTTCGCGATATTTTTCAATTAAGCAAATAATTTAATTGCGCATCCTGCGCTCAACAGTATATTTGCTCTGTTTTACATATAATTACAGTCAGATATTAATGTACAAATCAAATTTGCTCTAAATACTTAGTATTGAATAGGAGGAGGGGAAGGGGTTGGCTGAGGTCCCCCTTTAAATTTTCGTTTATGGTTTATCGGCTGTAACTTAATTATTATGAGATAAGATTTGAAATTAAAATTTTCAATAATTTTGCACAATCAATAAATTGATTGTTAACCCTCTCGCCCCACACCCCCCCCTCCTCCCCACCCTCTTTTGCCTCTTACGCGCCTGCCAATTAAAACGCGTTTCGTCAATTTAGATGTTTTTTAATATGTTTTCCCTTTTAAGTCACTTGACTTATTATTTAAGTCACTTGACTTAAAGCACCCATCCCCCCCATCACTATCTTATCTTATCATCTGAAATGCCATTGAGAAGACCGGACAGCCGAAAAACGCCTTCTTTGTATTAATAAGAAATTTTTGTTTCATTTTTCTTTTACTTTGTTGTAAGTATTCCAGCCCCCCACCCCTTTCCATAGAGGGGTTAATATTATCGGTTTTTGTCATATATCCCTTAGGGTGCGTCGATTTTCTCTATAAATGTTCTACTCGTACGTCGAAGACGATCATTTATGTAAGAGTAAGTAAAGCAGTCGCCGGGGAATAATTTATTAGTATTTTTGGAGAAAAAGAATATTCCAGATCGTTCCCGTTATTTATTCTAACGTCGTATTTTGCACAATTTCCACCTTGACACAAAATTTCGGTCACACATTTTAATTGGATAGGTAGGGTGTAGGGGGTAGAGCGTAAGGCGTAGGGCGTAGGGATGACACAAAATCTTTCTTTTTTTTTTTTTTTGGTCGTCAAATATATAATTTTTCTTAGCAAATCTTAATCTTAAAAATTTCTTCAAATATCTGTCTGTACGGCAGAGTACGTACCACACTAAAACAAGCTAGACCTACCTCACGGTTTCGCTGAAAAAAAAAAACTGTTTCTCCTAAAAAACAACACAACAACAAAAAAAGATCTTTCAACACTAACCGCCAACAACAACAACAACAAAAATTAAAAAAAAAAACAAAAAATTGAAAATCACACTCGAGCTGCTCAATGGAAATGGCAAAAAAAAAAAAATTATTTTTGTTGTTTTTCGGTACTCTGTGAAAATGTTTTCGCTTGTCCCCTTTAGGGGTAAATTTTTCATTTAATTAATCAAACAGTAGAAGAAGAAAAAAATAATGAAAACAAACCAATCACAAGCAGCAACAACACGAATTACACACTTTTACCATTTTAGGTACTTTTTTTGTTTTTTTGTGTTTTTTTTTTCTTTTGGGAGCACGCACTGAACGCAAATATTTCCGTAGGTTCGTTCCGTACACGTCAAAACACCAGATTCCAAGGTTAGGAATTTTTTTTTTTCCCCCGGCCACAAAAACAATAATTTTCTTCTATCCCTTATTTTTGGTGCATATACACACACGCACACACATATAATGTAGCACAAATAAAAAAAAAACAAAAAAAAAAATTCAAAAAAAATCAAAAAAAAAAAAAAATTATTTTTATTAATTAATCATAGTTTTTTGCCTCCGACCAATCAAAAATTTATTATTTATTAATTAAAATGACGGAAAAAAAACCAATTCGAAGAAAGAAATTGAAAGAAAAAAAAAAGAAAAAAACAAAAACATTTTTTTTTTCTATGTATGTTAGACGTATCAATTCAAAATGCAGACTAAATGCATTATATGCATTAAGTGAACATGAAAATTGTCTAAACTCTTTACTCCCGAACTATTCGTTAGCATAAAATGTTCTGTGTGTTTTATTCTTTCAAAAAAATAAATAAATACAAAAAGAAAAACGAAAAATTGAAAAACAAAAACGCAAAAAAAAAAAAAGGCGAAAACCGAAAAGAAAAAAAAAAAAAAAAAAATAAGAAAAAGAAAAGAAAACGACGGGGCACAAAAAAAAAAAAAAATACCAACAAAAAACACGCGACTTCATCATCATAGTTTGTGTTTTCAGTTTGCGAATAATTTTATTCGCAAGACTCTTCTGTTGCACATTCCCAATAATTCTTCGTCTTCTGTCCACCTTTTTTTTTTTTTTTTTTTCCTCTCTCTCTCTTCTCTGCTCTTTTCTTTTCTTTTCTTTTTTTTCTTGTTTGTTTGTTGTTTTTCTTTCTCGAGAAGATAAAATACAATTTTAGAGCTGATGTGAAGGAGAAAAAAACCTCTTCTAAGCAAACTCTTCGTTGACTTTGTGCATACATTGCACATGCACATGCACATGCATATATATATATATATATATATATATGCAACTGCATAATAATAATAATAATAATAAGTAATAAGTAATAATAATACTTGTGTGCAATGTGCAATGTGCAATGTGCATGCCACACAAATGTAAAACATTCTCCTCTTTCTCTCTCTCTCTGTACAATGTTATGTGTGTGTATACATAAATATTCTTTTAACAATATGTTGACGTAATAATAATAATAATAATAATAACAATAATAATTAATAATTATTAATAACAATTAATAATAATTATTAAATAATGTGGCATTAAAATGCGCGTTGTGCTCTCAAATTTCTTTTGCATATGTTTGTTGTTGTTGTTGTTGTCATAGTTATTGCTTATTCTCTTAACTACATATTTGTACATATATATGCATATATTATCTGTATGTATGTATGCAGTGGCGAAGCGTGAGAATTATTGATCCCAAAAAAAAAAAAAACTTTGGCGGATTCTTAAAAATGGCCGCACAACTTTTGAACATTTCTTAATATTGAAGATAAGTGATTTTGAAACGTTGTTTTTTTGTATTATTTTGGATTTGCAGCATTTTTTGCGTAATGAAATTTTTCGAAAAAAAAAGTTAACCCTTCAAGAGAGAGGTCCACACATTTTGAACGTTAAAGGGTTTTCGTGAACGGTTAATAGATTTTCTCGCGATATTTTCTTGTGGAAAAGGGTGAATAATGTTTATCTAATATGTGAGAAACAAGGTGGGCCATAAAATTTGATTTGAAATTAGTAGGTAGGGGACGGTGGGGGAGGTGTGTGATACTTTGCATAGGCTACACGTAACGTACCAATTGTACTTAAAAATAAAAATAAAAAATTCTGTTCCATATTGCATACTCTTGACCTATCTCAATGCATTCTATATAAAAGTTCATCGCTAATCTCACTCTCTTTCTGTGTTGTATAATTAAAACGTTTCGCGCCGCACCAACTTAAGTCCTCAATTTTTTTTTTTTTTTTCTTTTTCTTTTTCTTTTTCTTTTTCTTTGCTTTTCTTTTCATTTTGTCTTTCTTTTTTTCATCCAAAAACATAAAGTGTCTGAGCATTTCGACGACTTTTACGACGACTTACTTTTTTTTCTTTACTTTCTTTACATTATCCATCTTAAATTAGTATACTAAGTGCAGTGGCGGAGCCTGAGAATTATTGATCTCATTTTCATGGGACTATTTTGAAAAAAAAAACAAAAAACTTACGTCATTTTGATGGAAGAAAATGGACCAAAAAATTGGCGGCATTCACCGGAATATCTTGATCGAGTTTTTCGGGCGGTGTTTTTTAAAGTGACAAAATTTTGAACTTTTTTTTTTATTACTGAAGCTATGATTTTGAAACTTTATATTTTTGCGTTATTTTAAATTTCCGTCATTTTTGGCCAAATAAATTATTTTGAAAAGTTAACCCTTTAAGGTCCATACATTTTCGAACATGGAAGGGTTAACCAAAAAAAAATTTTAATTGAACTAAATTTATTCAGGAAGATATTCTTTATGTTTTCTGTGCATTAACATATTTTTAAATGTTAACCCTTTAACGGCACCGTTTGGACCTTAAAGGGTTAATATTTTCGAAAAATGAAAAACTTACAAGACCATTGACAATTAAATTCTGAGAATGTTGAGCAGTTTTTAGAAAAATTTTCGTTAACCCTTTTATGTTCAAAATGTGTGGACCTTAAAGGGTTAAATTTTTCGAAAAATTTTATTTGGCCAAAAATGCTGCAAATTTAAAATACTACAAAACTGCAATGTTTCAAAATCACATCTTCAGTATTAATAAAGTACAAAAATTATGTCATTTTTGAACAAAAAAAAAAAAACCAAGCCCAGAAACCCGGTCAAGATTTTTGTTCCGGTGACTGCATAATCAAATTTTTTTTCCATTTCCTTCCATCAAAATGACGTAAGTTTTTTTTTTTTTAAAAATAGTCCCATGATCATGGGATCAATAATTCTTCTCAGACTCCGCCACTGACATATATATACACACTTATATATATATACACACTTTATATACCTACCTATATATTATATACATGGATATGGGATGGGTTATGTACATAAAAAGAATCCATAAATCTCTAAGAACGAAAAATGTTTAGTGACATTTAGAAATATGCGCCACTCTCTCTCCGTTTTTTTTTTTTTTTGTCCATTAAAATTGTGTGTGCGGTTTTTCTTGGATTTTCTTTTCTCTAGATTTTCTTTTCGTTTCGACATTTTTTTTTTTTTTTTAATTTTTTGGTGTCGACGTAAAATTATTTTTATAAATTCAAGAATACACACGCACTAAGCCGACTTACATTATTTACATATTTATTGCATACATTTGTGAGTATCTATCTGTATGGCGATGATACTCACGAAATTCAAAAGAAAAGAAAAACAAAAAAGTAAGAAAAGAAAACGAAAAACACAACAAAAAAAATTATTTTAAGAAATGCAAAATAGTGAATGACCTGCCTTAACTAAAATGTTCTTAGGCCTCGATTGCCTCTCTCACTCTTTCTATTCCCTCTCTTTCTCTTACTGTATGCGCGCTTATAGATGGCTTGTGGTTTGGTTTTTATTTTTGTTTTGTTATTTTGTCCTTTTTTGTTTTTTTGTTTTTTTTTTTGGAATTCTTTCCTTCTTTTTGTCCCGCACTATGGGTACGTGGTATGTATGTACATAGAGAGATACATAATATTACTCTGTATCTATACATAATGTTGGTACATATAAGTATTTTGTATATTAATTAGTATGATAGATGAGGATTTATGTAAATGTTTATTGTATATATACAGAAGGATGCCTGAATATCCTTAAAAATGGATGTGAGCTAGAAAATTAGAAAGAAATTCTCTAAAAGTTCCCGTTCAAAAGTTTTTTGTTTTTTTTTTTTTTTTTTTTTTTATGGTAGGACTATATACAACAACAACAACAACAACAACAACAACAACAACAAAAATACCATACTTTAGATTACAATTTAGAATATTTAGCACTGTCTAGATCTAAGATAAATGAAACAAGAAGTAGGTTAGATTGTAGATTTATTTGGGATGATCGATGCACCTCGACCTTTATTTAGATCTATTGTGGCCCCCCCTTTCTTACTTCTAATTTCGTTAAGCCGCTCCATCTATCTAGAGCAGCTACTCGACGTTCAGTTGCCTTTAAGGAAATGTTAAGATCTTGAGTTGGATGTAGGGACGGAAGGTCCCTCTCGTCCGGGCCAGTAGTTCCCCAAGATAATTCCGGCCTTTTTTGTGTGGATCAGTGCTCCGCATTCTGTATGGAGGCGTATTGGGATTTCTTCGGTTTCTTTGCAGTACCTGTACGTGCCGCTTTCTTCTAGACCCCCTAGCTTCCTTAGGCATATTTTTTTGTTGCCCTCTGTATTTGGCAGTTAAAAACGTAATTTGACCGAAATGTAATTGTCAGAAATGAATGAATTTTTGGCATAGTAGTGGGGGTGGGGGGTCGGGTGAGTCGCTGTACAGTAGATAAGATAAAGGTCATTTTTGATGGAAAAAAAAACAAAACTAGGCATCCAAAGAAAAGCATATTGCCGAAGGCCAAGCCAGTGAGTTAAAGAATTTAAAAAAGAAAAAAAAAAAAAAAAAAAAAAAAAAAAACGAAAATAGAAGAACTGCATTGCGCATGTGCATACACATATTATTATTTATAAAATAATCCGCAACATCACCATTGCATATATAAAGCAATAAAAAAAACATTAAAAACAAGTTAAAATGCATCTCGTAAAATAAAATAAATAATAAGAAAAAAAACCCATCTCTCTATAAGATCATTAAACTGCGTGTTTTTTTTTTGTTTTTGTTTTTTTTTTTTTTTTGTTTTTTTGTTCGTTTGGTTTCTTTTTTGTTGTTGTTGCTGTTTTTTTGTTTTTTTTTTTTGTGTGTTATTTATGCAAAAAACGTATAGGAGAGTATTAGATGTACTCTTTTTACTATATACACTTTTAAAAAGATGTGTAGAGTATAAGAACAGTTCAATGAACCATTCATCTCACACGGCGTCAATATAATATACATACATATACAGGTAGTCCTCGACTTAAGACGGTTCACACTTACGACCTTTTAATTTTTTTTTAATTTAATTTTATAATAAATCCGAAAAAACAAGTAAGGTACCTGCGGGTAATAAGGCCTACCCAAGGAAGATTTGGAAATAAAATTAAAATTATTATACTATAGATAATAAAACGATTTTTTATTTAATCAATCTTACAAGTATTGTAGGAATAAAGAATAAATTTAAAATGGGATTTCTACCTTTAATAACAAAAAAAAAAAAAAAAACATTTTCAAAAGTACCGATAATAGGCCTTATTTATACTATGGGCGGGTAATAAGGCCTATTTATAAAAAACCTGAAAAACATGAAAAATTATAATTATATTTGGTAATTGAGATCAAGAATAAAATATTTAAAGCAATTCAAACATAAAATAATTGCATCAACGTCATATGCTAATAAATTAACGCACTTCTCATGAAAATGTATGGATAGGCCTTAATACAAGCCAGCCCTCAAAATTTAAGAAAATTTTTTAAAAACAAATAATGAAAAAAACGATTATAAAATGACTAAAAAACACAATTTTTTATGAAAAATTAGTATTTGAGTGACAGTATGTTCAATTTACGATATCTACCACGTTTCTGACGGAGGGGGGTGGGGGGTGGGGTGCAACCGATAAACAATATGCACGAATCAGTTTGTCTACTTCTAACGAATGTGTGTGTGTGTGTGTGTGTGTGTGTGTGTGGAGTTTTAATTTATGGGCACGCATTTTAGACGTTTTTGGCTTTGTAGGCCTTATTACCCGGCGGGCCTTATTACCCGCAGGTACCTTGCGTATTTTTTGGCTCTTCAATATTTTAATTGAAAATGGTGCCGATGGAGACCAGAATTTATTTTAAATAAATGAAAATTAACTAATAGAAAATTGATAAATATTGCACTAGACCAGCGGTTCTTAACCTTTTTTTGCACGGCGACCCCAATTTTATGTGGTGAGGATTTAATGCGACCCAATTTATGTTCCATTATATGTACAGTACAAAACACATAAAAAGCCCCAAATTGGACGATCTATTGCGACGGATTGCGATTTTCTGTCATCTGTCATTGAACTATTTGGCCCAAATTTTTTAAGTAAATAATTAGAAAAACCCTAGAAATTACATAAAATTAATACCGGGGCCATAACGGTAGGTCGTGCAATGTTTTGGTCTATGAATGAAATCTCAATTTGACAAATGTCAACGCAGTGCAATTGTGTCTATAGATTTTACCACTGCGCAAAATTGCGATGAAACTGGCAATTGCAATAAATAAACCAACGATGGTTGCGCTGCAAAGGATTGCGATTTTATGTCAAATTGTGAATATACGAACGCGACAAAATAAGCGCGCCATTGCATAATTAACGAACGTAGTCCAGTGCGGTTTAATGCAGTTAGCATTTCAGTCTAGATTCTAGAACTTCAATATTCAATTTGGAAGTATAAACGATTTCTTAAATATTTGAAAATTTCACGCGACCTTTTTTAAAATTCTCGCGACCCATAGACCATTAGTAATAACTGCACTAGACCATTAGTAATAATTTTTGTAGAAAAAAATGTGAATAAAGTCCTCAAAATGGTCAATTCCATCAAGAGTACATTTTTTTTTTTATTTAATGGTAGCTTTCGAGGCACCGTGGGGGTACTAGGTACTAGATTATGTACTAGATTATAAAAATGTAGTTCGATCTTAATTAAAGTTATATTGATATTGATTGAGCGCTGTAGAAAGTCAGTGCATGTGTGAGTGAGACGTCCAATCAAAGTTATTTAATAATTAAAATGTTAAAATGAATAATTTTAGTAATCCATTCTTCAAAAATATAAAATGACCAACATATAATCGATTGTTGTAATAAAAAGCAACACACGATAACAACAAAAAAAAATCCAATTTTAAATTTTCCACCAAATAAAAATTTTAAACTTACAAATTGTATTAAGTAAAACGCCGCAACTCGTATATATTTTAAATGGAAAATGGAAAATATTCACACTTCTATGATCTAGTAGTACTTCTATTGTTAAATGCAAGAATTTTCGTAATCACAAAATTCTAAAAAGTGATTTTTCCCCATACAATTTACATATGGGAAACTTCAGGTTTCTACAGGGTGCGGCATATGTTCGTTGACTCATAAAATAATCAAAACTGAAGAACAAAAATTATTTTTTTATTTCAAATTAAATTCAATGTAATTTTAGGCATATTTAAATCATAATCTCAATGTTTTATTCAAAATGTCCC
>JANSTT010019166.1:0-52914 GCA_026745375.1 Platyura marginata | reverse complement strand
GTCGCTGTGGACACAAAACAAAATTTTGATTTCTATACGGTTTGTATAGCGCTATCTCTTTCAAGGGCCTATCCTGTAGTTCTTATATCTTTGGTTAAAGGCATTAATAGACATAAAAATTATATTTCTGATTATTGATCATAAAAACTTTATTAAGACGATTATGATTTATTATTTTTGTTTGTCGAAAATTTATAGTAAACTTTATAATTACCTGCATTAATACAGCCTTTCTGCTTAATCCAAGTGGAATAATTTTTACAGTATTTGTATCTTTGTTATTTTTCATTTCGATGAATTCCACGTCTTTTCTGGAAACAAATCCAATGGTATCAATTTCATCTGATACAGTAATTGTCATCTTGAATGCCTGACAAATGGACCAAAAAAAAAAACGATTACGATTATTATGAGTGTTGACATAGCAACAAAATGTTATTATACTAAATCAAATACAATATTCTTGGGTGGAAGCAGTTTTAAAATTATTTAATTTTGTTTATGTTCACATCAACATTTAAAACATAATAAAATCATACGATGCACATTTGACAGACAAGTGTCGAATGACATCCGTTAATAATTTATTGTTTAATGGAAAAGCTTACCCCAGCAATAGGTTAGAATCAAATGCATTAATTATGGATAAATTGTAGATATTACAATATAATGGGGATTTAACATGATGAAAATTATTCACGATAAAGTTTGGCAAAGTGGCGAAATGCATGTGAACCGAAAAATATCGTTTCGTTGCTATCGCGATATTACTTTCGACGTTGTTTTTTTGACTATCGCGAAACTTTTTCACTAACAAGTTGCATTTGCGAAAGCACTTTTGCGATATTTTTTGACATTTTTTTTTATACGAACAAAAAGGTCATTTTGGTTAAGTTTGCTTTCACTTGTGTAGACACTACTGTTTCTTTCGCGATAAAAAAAAGTCTCATCTACGTGTGAACAATGAATTTTTTGTGGCGTTATTTTTTTCGCATAACGCAAAAGAAAACTTTCATAGTGTAGGTAAGCAAATTTATTTTATTTAAGAAATACGAAATTAGTAAATAAAATTCAGTTATTGTTCAGTAGTAAATGCGACATTTTAATTCGAATTCTATACTATTTCTTTGGAATGAGTTTAAAACAAATAGTTGCCTGTCGCAACATAATTATAGGCAGCAGAAGAGCTGCCCGGACAATATGTTCGATAATTAATATTATTTTGTAAGTATTACAGACAATTCAAATTTCCAAAAAAAATTAAGTAAATTTTTCAAAACTCACTCCAAAATTGTGGGAATAGAATTTTTGTTTCAATTATCTGTAGAAATAAAGACATTGACAATCCATATTATAAAATTCTTGAAAGATGACATTTCTATGTAGGTACTCGTATTTTATACTCCAATAATAGGAGCAATGTTTGTTTTACCTAATTAAAAACTATATTAAACAAAGACAAGCAATATCGGTCGATTTAGTGTCTGTTGGTGCCTACGCTAAGGCCTATATTGTTTTTTTTAAAAGAGCTCTTCGGATCAAGTCAGAAGGTGGAAGTTAGAAGGTGGAAGCAACTTTAAAAACAACAACTGTGTTTTGTAAATTTTTAAAAATGATTTTTGGAAAGCATCCTACTCGCTTCTTCTGTATCTTGACAGAATTATCATTAGTGTTTAACAATCAAAACAAACACAACTCACAAATTATGCTTTAAATTACACCACCAAAAAAGGGAACTTTTTAATAATTTTTTAAAAATATTTTTTTATTTTTTTTGCAAAAACAGAGCAAAAATGTTATTTCTTGTCTTCACTCTACAACTACACTCTAACAACTTTATGAATTAATGTCTATTTTGTGAATTTAAAAAGATAAATTATTTTTATGGTTTATCAGACAAACAAACATTTTAATTGTTCAATAATAGATATGCTAAATTGTATTTAGATTTGGCGGCTAAAATGGCTTTTGAGCGTCAATTTTTTATGATTGGATAGTCAACATTTAAAAAAAAACAATAATACGCCACGTTTTTGATTAAAAAAACATTAGCACGAGTTAAATGTGTTATCAATATTGAAAATCTACGAAAACTTCTTAAAATTTGGATTAATGATTCTGGTTTTTGATTACAGGTATCCCTATTTGCCGTGTTATGCAAATAGATTTCAACATAATTACGTGTTGTCTGAAACCGTTCTGTTAAGTCTCCTAAGAGCAAGTGGATAGATTTCCGCAATTTTCTAATGGTTTTAGAGTGAAACTATACTATAGATTACGAGAATTTCCGCAATTTTCTTTTCGTGTTATAGTGAAACCGTGTTGTAAGAGTGATACGAGTATACAAAAAATGAATTGTTGGTATAATTTTAATTAAAAAACCATTAAATAGTAATTAGTGGGGACATTTTTTTAAACTTTTTATTGTATGCAAAAAATATTCTCATCTGTAGGGTTACCATATTTCATTTCAGCAAAAGAGTATATTTCTTTAGAAAACGTAATAAAAAAGAAGACAAAAAAATCCCCATTAGAAAAGCCGAAATTGGTTTTTTTTGTGACGTCTACGAGACTACGTTTTCTAGAGGCTACACTCTACAGTCTACACTATTGAGCTTCAGTTACAAGTTTTGCATTACAAAAAAGGCAAAGAAAAGAATAATTTTGATGTTATGTCAAAATAAACTCATTATTGAAAGAAACCGAAAAAAGATTTGGTGAGGTACCTTTCATGTTCAAAATGTATGGACCTTAAAGGGTTAACTTTTTCCAAAAATTTTAATTGGCAAAAAATACTGCAAACTTAAAATAATATAAAAATACAAAGTTTCAAAACCAAATCTTTAAGATTAAGAAAGTTTAAAATTGTGCCTCTTTTTAAAAAACCGCCGAAAGATGTTTGGTTTTTTTTTCGCTTTCTTTCATCAAAGTTTCTTTCATCAAAATGATGCGATCAAAAATTCTCATGCTTTGCCACTGCAACGCGAACAGCAAATTAGCCAAGATAACCATAATTACTTAGAGTCCTATTCATCATATCATTAAATTGGGAAACATCGTACAAATTTCAACATTTAAAACATAATAATCGATAAAACGATTTTGTTAAACTAATGGGGACTTTTTTAAAATTTTAAAACAAGAAATTAAAAAATTTAATGACTATCTGCTGAATTTCTAAAAACAGTACTATTATAGTATTTCGGAAAAATAAAAAGAGTAAAAAAGAGAAGACCCTCAAAAAGAGTACTTGTACTCCTTAAAGAGTATGTCTGGTAACCCTACTCATATGTCATCTGGATGGTTTTTGTATAATTTTTCACTTTCTAATTAAAAATTGCTAAATTCGGTTATAGAGAGACGGATATGGTTATTCGAGTTTGTTTTGTTTGACAAAAAAAACGGATAATGGCACATTAGTGGAACAATCACTGGAGTAATTCTTGGAACATTGTTCACGTCATTCCACTAGTCATTTTGAGTGGTCAATCGGTGGTCATTAAACCCAGTAAGCATTTTTGTTGAAGACATTGTTTAAGAAATGTCTTGAGAAATCCTAATATTCTTTCGCAAAACCTTGCTATTATAGTTGCTTAGTTAAACCTTGTCCAAACGCAAGCTATAGCGCAAGAAATACCCCGTTGGGCAAGTAATGTGAAAGGTTTCGCAACTAAACCGCACCCAATCGCAACCCAAACGCAAAGTAACCGCACTCCAACAGCAATCCAACCGCACTTTAACCGCACTCCAACAGCAACCCAACTGCAACGCGACCGCAACCCAAACGCAACGCAACTGCCACCTAACCCCAACGCAACCGCACCACAACCGTACCAAAACCAAAACGCAACCGCAACCAAACCGCACCCCAATTGCAACCCAACCGCACCCCAACCGCAACCAAACCGCACCCCAACTGCAACCAAACCGCAACGCAACCATAACCCAACCTGTAGTCACATGTTTAAATGTGCTCCCCAAGCGATGTATGAATTTTAAGTGGGTGTCATCATATAGACATTTTTTTGATTAGAATTTTCTAAAATCAAATGTCCAGGAAGTAATAAATTCCATATTTATGTATTGCCATAATTCGTAATTATACGTCATACGTCATAATACATAAAAAAATCTAGAGCACTCCAACTAAAAATGGATCACGATCTAAAATGAAAATAAAATATGAACATTGGCTCTTAGGGAACCATATTTCATTGATTAATATGTAATAAACGAAACCATTACTGATATGTATGTACGTACATTCAAATTCCATGGTACATTTGTGCAAACATTGTAATAAAATAACGCATGACAACAAACCCGAACTTCCCCACCCACAATTTTACTCAACCAAGACCATTTGTACGACTATATAATTGTGTCCACATAAATTTTGGGCATGGAAAATCGACAGTGTAGCACAGGTTTTAGATTTAGAGAGAGCTTAACACTCAACAGTCTAGCTCTATAGTGATATTAAAAAAAAAAAATCATTTTTGTATTTGATCAGTACATTGAGAATTTTGTTGATATATTTTTGAGTTTTTCGAACATTTTGAACAAAAAAAAAAAGTGTTCCCCATCCCTGGTACAGTGTTGTAAATACACATGGAAAATCATCATCTCTCTCGTGCATTGAAAGACTAAGAGGGCATCGACCTGTCGCACGCTTTTATTAATCAATGGCATGTTCGTGGCGGAGAAAAACAACAAATTTCGTTTGATGAAAAGTTTATTACAAGGGCATGTCGTACAAATACAACTATATAGATATACGCATTAAAAATATTTCATCTATATACATCCATAGGTAGGTAGGTAGGCATCCATATATATATATATATATATACATAGTATAGTCCCAACACACATACATATTGTATCATGTGAAAAACATAAAGTGAAAAGCTCGTCGCCTAAGGATATTAGAAGGGAGGGGTTTTTTTTTGTGTATATGAAAACAAGGGAAAGAAAAGCATATTATAGAACAAACCTAAACCTATACTATCATAAATAAAAGTTTTTTTTTTCTCGGTATTTACATTTTGGAGATTTTGAGAGTACACTCTGGCAGGAAACGAAATTTTCGTTTCAGTTAGCGACAAGAACTCAAACAGTAACGTTGGAAGTGAAAGTGTTCTGGTTGAGTTGTGTATTGTTGGTTTGCTGGAATATTGTGGGTGGTGTCAATAATGTTTATATTCATATAGATAAAAAGAGTGTTTTCTGCTTCGTTTTGTTTTTTTGTGTTTTTTTGATTTTTTGGTGTGTGGCATTAGCCACAAACTAAAGGATATACACAGAACGAAATATTGCAGGATAGCAGTTGGTTAAGGTATACCCTTTAAACGTTGTTATTTATATACCTACATTTAATTACGATTAATTTCATTTTTTTTTTTTTTTGAAAAAGAAACCATAAATCTTCTTATGAGAAACGTTTTCAATGTGCCATATGGTTTTCTTGTTAAATCAATCAATATTTATTAAGTAAACATATTAAATCATGTCTGTGTACTTATTTTATTACCTCTCCACTCCAAGTATATATTTTTATTTATTTTTTTTCTTTACTTTAGAAGAATTTTTATTCGATGTTTGGTTTAATTCCAAGGTAAATGATGGGTTTTTTTATTAGTTTTGTCAGCCAGATATATGTAGGTACATGGAAAGGACCACCACCTGACATGAACTGATCCAAATCCAAATAAGTAAATTGGTTTTTTTTTCTTCTTTCTTTCCTTTTATATACCTAAACATATGTACACATGTAATATCCTGAAAATATAAAGATTTATAGACGACGTGACTCAATAATTTTGAAACTCCTAAAGTTATTTTCTTAAGTGTTTTATGCGTACGAGTATAGAGTACGTATAGAGCTGAAAAATAATATAATAAGAAGGATTACATAGTGTCGGATATCGAAGAGGATTCACATATTTTCAATTTTAAAATGAATTTTTAAAATTAAATTTTGGATTTTTGTTTAATTTAGGTATATATGGAATGAAAAAAGGAAACTCTTTCGAAAACTCACTTATGTACTATGTCCATTCAACATTATGCATGTAACTAACTATCTATTACATATAGGATGATTTTCTAGATACCTTGATAATTTGTGCTAGGTTTTTCAAGGAGAAATATACAAAAATAGTAATACATATTTTTACTGTCGATTCGCACGAAGTATGAAATAAATTAGGACACACATAATTATATCAAATGGTAAAATTATACACAACTAGTCAGTTGATTTTGATTATGGATTTCGTTTTTGCTCTAAATCATGTTTATCATTAAGATTGGGAGGAATTTTTTTTTTTAAATAATACAATTGGATTACCGTCTCAGCTAAATAATTGTTCAGGATCATTAGATACATTATAGTCGACTAGAAACTATATATACCTACGATAAGACAATTTTGAAAAAAAAAAAATTTTAACCCCAGAGCAAAAATCTCTGTCTCTAGCATCTCTACCATCTGTAGCACTAATTGATATTTGCTAGCCATAATTCATATACGATAGGAAATAAAATAGCTGTATATATCAGGCACGAATACTACTAATATAGATGGGAATGAGTGCTTTCGTAAACAAATCTCCCGTCTAATCATAAAACACTGTAACTGTGCCTGTATCTAACTTAAGTTGCATGATTTATTGATTGGAGAGAAGAAATATATACAAACAAAAGACAAAATCATCTTTTTATCTACCCAAACATAACCTAATTTACTTAGTTAAGGTAGTATTACAGAGTTTGTATAGGAAAATGTTAGAAAGATGGGTATTGGTATAAGAACGTACATTTACTTATCGTTTCCTAATTTTATTCCAAATAATGTGAGGAATAAAATAAAACGACAATAACGGGATGAAGACTGGTAAATTTGCATCTGGACCAATTAGTCGTTCTCAATTAACTATGAATGAATTGTATGTAGTACATATGTATTGAAAATATGTAAATTAATAGCAAAATGCTTATATTAATATTAATCTTTCCAAAAAAATTTGAAAGGAAGCGATATTTGGCCCTACAAAAAACATTGAAAACAAAGACATTAAATAACAAATATATATAATGGTTGGGTGTAAAGGCATAGGTCCTCGGTAAATTAGTTTTTTTTCCCCTAATTATCATTTTACATAAAAACGAAAAAAAACTTTAACAACAAACAGAATGCGATGACGTCTTTTTGTGGATGGCCTATGCTACCTCGTAGAACGATAGACGGCCTGATGATGATAAAAATGATATTCCTACCATATAAATGATTACAAACTCAAGTTATTAATGTGGGAATTACCCCATTATAATTTCATTTCTTTCTATTCTCTACATGAGGAGCGTAGATAAAAAGAAAAAAAAAGAAAAAAGAAATGAAAAAAAAATCAATATTTCTAACGGAATAACTGGAGTTATGAAAATAAATATTCACAGATAATGTATAAAACTATAGATAATCTTTGAATATTAGCAAGGTTCTAGACAATCTTACTTCAAAGAGCATATAAACCATAAAGTCAAAGCTTTTTCACTAAAGAACGTCTCAACAGCATACATTTATGTCTATTATGTACGAAAAGCAGCAGGTATTTTTGTACCATCATAAAGTTGAAAACTTATGAGAAAATCACTACCTCACGCTATATTTTCATAAATCAGACATTCTATATCATATCGCATTCTCATAACAATTTTCCACATCAAGGAGTTCATAGTTTAACCGCAGACTTTTAAATAAGCAAAAATTCTTGGTCTGGAAAATAATGACGAGAATATACGAGTATGCACCATTAATAAAATAATACATACATACATATGTACATACATAAGTATAATATAGGTACAATATGAAAAAGTTGTTTACATGAAACGTAGTAAATCTTCAATCAAGTATTAACGTTCAATTTATTTGGTCCCAAAAACTCAGTGCCCGGGTAAGTAGAAGTTATAGCGCCTATAGTAGAAGTTCAAGTTCAGACAATAATTTTTAGTCAAGTGGGTGGATTTTATATATAGAGAAAAAAAAATTGGTATGTTAAATAAATTTTGTATTAGGATAGGGATCTTTGTAACAAAACAAAACAAATTAATTTACTTTATTTACATAACAGCTGGTGATGGTCGCAAAGATTTAAATGTATAAAACCATAAGATATATATGTATGTACAAGTAGCATTGGCGCATCCAAAGGGGTAGCTATGGGGCATAGACGGTACGATTTAGTAATTTTTGGCAAAATTATTTTCCTAGTACTTAAATCAAAAATTTTTGGATGTGAAGATTTTTATTTTGGATTTTTTATTAATAATTATTGGCTTGCTCAAAGGGCATTCACAGCGGATAATTTTTTTTTACAATGTGTGGTAACTGGTCACACAATCAACCCTAATCCGGGCTTCTTTTTAAGAATATTTCAATTGAAAACACTCCAATTGCCAAATTCTCACACATTTTTTTTAATATTTATAGTGTTTTTCCTCGCTTCCTCCTTGTAATAATACCCTATACATACATTTTTAAGTGGAATCTGACTTACTCGACCCAAGGTTCAAACTCCGTACGAGAGAGAATATTTTACTCCAAGACAGAGATCGAAAGCAATTTTAATTTTCGATTTTTTATTAAGTACTTTAAGTAAATTTTTCCGTATTTTTAGTAATCAATAAATCATAACTATCTCTCTCTTTACTCCAACGGCGCTATAATTCGTGGTAAACCTTGACCTATGTCGCAATCTCTCCATTTATTTCTGTTTTGAGCATATACACTCTAATTGATCACATTTAATGCTCATAAATCTTCTTCAAGTTCATCTTGCCTCCCTCAAGTCCTTGTTACCATTGGTTGTATTTCGAATTTGTCGTCGTTGTGGCCGGAGCAGGTTCATTCTTGCGACGTGTCTTACCCAGCGGATTCGTTGCCCTCTTATAATAACTAAAGGCTTGAGAAATTTTACGTTGATTTTTCTATAGTTTTTATTTTTAAAAAAAAGACTAACAAATTTTTGCTCGTTTCGGTAATTTTTTTTAAAAAAAAAAGAAAAACTTAAAAAATATGTCTTTTCATTCAAACACCAAAATGGAGTAATTTGCTAAAATGGCGCTTCGAAGTATAATGCGATCACTGGATCACTGTACATTTTTTATTGGGCTCATCGCACAATATTGATTCAGCAAATTTAATTCTGACAAAATTTACTGGGTACACTACTGACATGAAGTAAAACTTATGTACCTTTTTATATAAGAGGACTTTTACTTAAATCTTTTTCTAAATATGAAAATTCCGGAGCTTTAACAACTGTTGAAAAAATAATATGAATACAGCCTCTAGCAAACGAGAAGATAAACGAAGGTCATTGTGTATAAGGGAAAATTGTAGACAAAGCATTTTTTTTAAGTTATTCCCATAGAAAATATATTTATAGGTATCATATTGATGGATGAAATTTATTTGTGTAAAGACTAGAAGTAAGTATTACATTGATGATCTCATTTTTGGGCAAGTTATGAATTTATATCACGGGACCGTTTTCAATAAAAAAATTGAAGTTCTGTCAAAAAAATATAGAAGGCGGTCAGCATTTACTGAGAACTCAAGGCTAGTGAGTTAGTTAGTTGCCGTAGCTATTGAGTCTCATTTCATATTCAAAGTGAAGACCTTTCTAATGAAATGTGTGAAGTGAGATACAATTTTCTCAAATTATATTTTTTAGCCGTCTTTTTCTTAAGAAATAACTTTTTTTTTAAATGAAATCATTTCAAGATGCCATTTATGTATGTAGAATCAGACTATTTATTGGGTTCCTTCTTATAAGTATGTTTATTATTCTCAAACCTGATAAGATTGGTAAATCTGAAAAGCAGTATTTTCTATTCTAAACATGTGCAAATATTTGCATGCATAACTTCAAAATGGCGTTCCAAGATTTCTCACACAAAATATTTGCATGCGTACTTACTACCGAAAAATGTTGGCTTGCAAGGTCCGAATGCAAATATTTCTTCGCACGATTATGATATAATTTTATGCGACGTTTGCAAAGTGATCGACTTTGCGACTTTTAAATTCTTGCAAATTTATGACATAAATTTGCAACTTTATTTGCACGTGTACTACCGAAATCTTTTACTTTGGATCCAAATCAACTTTGCAAGACTTAGCAAGCATTTTCATGTGACAACGTTTTTTTTGCACAAAAAGCTGCACGTGTAATAACAGGAATACTGTGGAATATTTGTAGCAACCGTCCATATTTATTTGATGACTAACTTTTCATATTTTTGTGTTGTCAGATTTAGGTAATGAACAAAAAAATGGAATCAATCGATAATTCAGAAACGTTCCTACTGCAGCCTTTTTTTTGCTGGAAGAAATTTCTAGATGCTTTTTCTTTTATCAACCATAAGGCAACTCAATTAATGAAAATTTTCGTTGGCAGTTAAGTAACCATACCAAAACGATTGACAAAATAATCCCTGGAGATCTCTTACATATTTCGAATTTTCTTGCGTAACATTATTACGACAGAGAAAACGGTACAGGGCTTTTGTAATTGTTAGCTGTACGATGCTTTTTACCCTTAAAACAAATAAACTTATACAAACCTAATATTTGAAACTCACCCTTTAGGCCATATTAGTTATGATGCTTTCTTTAACTCTCTCTCTCTCTCTGTTATTATACATAGTATAATGATAAACTGATACAACATTAAAGAATTAAAGGATTTTCATATTTTTTTTTGCAGTCAGCATTTCAGCACGCAACAGTCTAATCATATCCCCTGGGACAACCATTAGCTACCCTGCAAATGTACGCATATATTATAAAATTATAGTTCGTAATATTTTTCCTATCAAAAATAATTTCCTATAATATTTTTTTTTCTGTAATCGTCTACATAGGTATCCGAGTACAATGAAAAAAAAACACCATACACTAATTTTTATACAAATATACTATGTAGATTCAAATCAATTTAATTTACTTCGCCATCAAAAGAGCAGTTAATTCAAAAATATGACATAATACAATTTTTCACACCTACGTTTATTTATATATTTGCATGAAGTGAACATAAAAAAAAAAAAAAAAATTTGTTAAACAATTTTTGTAATAAAGCCATGTAATGCTAATAGTCAACTTTAATCATTAAAGGTTAAAGAACTATTTCAGCAAAATAGAGTTCATGAACGCATGGCTAATTTCAAAATACGAAACGTTTGATTGTTTTACATTTTTTTTTGTATATACAATTTATAAGTAAGTTTTAGTACAGTAAAATTAGTTTAATTGCAAAAACTGATATACTGATATTGAATGTTTTCTATATGTACAATTGTACAATAAGAATAGAAAAAAATCCCATTCCCATGCATATTATCTATACTCCACACCTACATCTATATTTTTTTTATCTTCTTATTCTTATTCTTACAACAACACCCCTCCCAACCCCTAAAACATTTATCACAATCGGTCATCGGTTACACCCAAAGAAAACAGTTTACAGATAAAAATGTATCCATTAAAACATTTTCTATTGTTGAATAGGTAACTGTTCCCCCTCCAAAAAAAAAAAAAATATTTGTATAGAAACAACAGGAAAATAAATTGTATGACGAAAAATAAACCATTTAATCTGATAAATGGACAGTACGGAAATGAAAAGGGGAATTGGGAGAATTTTCCAGTCCATGTTTTTCCAAATATAATAAATGTACGTAGGTATGTCTGTAGGTATAATATTTATTGTTGTTGTTGTATGTAGAAATTCCGAAATCATAGTAAATCATTATCATTATACGATCTGGCAACACTGACGAAGAGAAAATGAAAGTACACCTCATCCTTTATTTACGCGATTGTCGCTTTCATCAAATCGTCGTGTAAAATAAATCCCGTAAAAAAATTTCATTACTTTATTACTAGATTTTAGATTTAAATCTAATTTTAGAGGTAAATTTGAATTACATTTTTTTTAAATAAACGCATTAAAGTGAAGAAATCGCGTAAAAAAAAGGATTCGTGCCGCACTGACAAATCGCGTTAAAGTGAATTCGTATAAAAAAGGATTAAGTGTAATAGTCGTATGAATGATAACTAGACGACAACGGTTTCCAGAAAGTGTAATTCTTAAAACAAACAAAAAATTACGCATCTTACTGTAAAATGGTGACCACACAAAACTATAAACTTTCTTCCATTGTCCGAATTCCGATTTTATTTAAAATTAATTTCTTTAAATAAAATTTTCCTATGATAATCTATAATGATCAACGTTCACTGTAAAAAGAAATTAAAATAGTAGGTTTACCAGGATAAAGGAGTAAAAGACGCAAAGAAAATTATGGCTCTACTTTGTAGCCACAACTGAAGTAGATGAAAGATGGACCTCGTCACCGATTTATTTCTGTAGTAGACTTTTAAACACTTCATTGGAAGAAGCGTTCGGTAAAATAAGTTTTGAGAAAAAAATTAATTAGAATTGGTTGATTGATGGTGAACTGCAGGTCGCATTTTCTATTCACAAATCGAGTGCCCCACTAGCAATGAATTAACGTCAAAATTGAAATTCATATTTATAATAAGCCCAGGGTTCCAACAATTACACTTTACAAATACTTTTAGATTTGGTATCCTGTATAGTCACCCTACATATGCTATTTCCTCACAAGGATCTCAAGCAAATTTTCTCCAAGCCGAGCGCCTTAGACAAAAAATTTTATCAAGTGCTCTAACCAGTAGAAATAAAGATGTAGAAATAGAAATATTATTGCGCCTTAACAAATTTGACCGCCCAGGTGCCCGCCTAAATCACCTATATATGGGAGAGCCGCCACTGTAATATCCTTTAAAGTAGCTAACATATTATTTCTTATTAGTTCCTACATCCTTTCAAATTAAACATGAAAGATGAGAAAAAGCCAATTCTATACATAGTTCCTAATTTCTTATGTAACTATCCTAATAACTTATGTACCAGTGAATAATTCGCGTGCTTAGCAATTGTATAAACAAGAAAAACTTATTTTCTTCAACATCATTACACACCAGAAAAAAAAATTTGTTTTGTTTTATTGTCTCGATAAAAATCCTTCAACTATGTCTTTATTTAAAAGATAAATTGGACTGCACTATATAATTATGTACAATTGTACATACAAGAATATTACAATAATATTTATGAAATTTGCTGGCTATTAAATAAAATGAAATTAATGAACTATTTATTAAAAGTAATTTAGATGTCTGAATGGAAATAAGGATTTATGTTTTTGGGTGTTTTCTTTAGGGTTTTTTTTTTCATTTATGGATGTTCGTATATTATTCCGCGAAATCATTGTGCGCCTTATTGTATACATATTTATATGGGTGAGCTATAATTATGGCGATTTGTTCAACGAAAAAATTAAGATATGATATATAGATAGGTATGTATGTATATGTAGTTGTATATATAGGTTAAACTCACCTCACAATGGTTGGTGGATGAAAATAGGTAATTTTGGTTAAGGTTAAAAATACAGTTCAAAGTTCAAGTCTGGTGAACAGAGGTTCTCTTGATTCTTTTAGGAAATTAGTGTGGTAGGAATATAGTGAAAAATCGCTTAAGATGTTTTAAATAAATACGACTGTTATTTTATATCTGTTAAAAATGGATGATGATCAACCCCAATGGTATGTCCTACACTGCATCGAAGTAGATAGCATCGAAAATATGCAACATTGAAAAGTCCAACCTCCTACATCGAAAGTATTCTGCATCGAAAGATACTCACATCGAAAGTACGCTGCAACAAATGTTCCTTGTATGGAAAGTACATATTATCGAAAACTAGCATCAACGAATCGCGATAATTTTTGGCTTAATCAAAAAATAAAATATAATGTGTAGAAATTAGTGTTGAGCAGTCTTTGTCCAAAAGCAAGATTCGTCTTTAAAAGCAAGACTAAGGCCAAGGCCAAATTTGCAAGACCTGCAAAAACAAGACCAGAACCAAGACCCAATGTGCAAGACCAAGACTCTTATAAAAACAAGACCAAGACCCAAAGCGCAAGACTAACATTACTGTGGTCTTGGTGTTGCATTTGCTTATCACTACCAAACATAGACAAACAATAAACAAATTTTATACAGAGAGGATTATATTTTTGAAGGCATATATGGTCAATTCTATTCACTAGACATTCGATGATGAGTATTTTCGATGCGGAAACATATAAAAAGCAATGACGACTAAAGAAAGAAAGTAAAATCCTACAAAAGTTCGTAGACAAGGATGAACGAACCGAACAAAATCGCATTGTATTTGTAAGCCGTCTGCTTATGCAACTTAAATTCAGCTGAATCTACTATAAGACATTCGTCATACATTTTACCTGTTGCACAAATTCCAATCTACCAGATATGTGTCACAACTACATACATATGTATAACTGAACTTGATTTACTTTTTGATTTAAATGAAAATTTCCATGACAACTACAATTAAATATTTCCGAATGACACTCGAGTTCCGTATATATGCAATCTAATTTCTTAAAACTTAACTTCATCTTCTAGGTCTAGTATTGAGTGAATATTGTGACCAATATTTATGTAAGTAAGTAAGTAAATAATATTATTTGGAAATAATGTAAATTTTACGAACTAGTACTACAGTTTTTACCACGCTTATGTATATATTTGTATAACATATTGGAAAAACAAGCAAATTCATAAGCACTTATCGAAGATGCTCCAAATGTATAAGACATTTCATCACCATAGAAAATAAAAGTTCACAAAATCCACTTAAGTCTTAACGCTATGGCATCATGTTTATAATTTTTCATCAGCGTCATACATACATAAATAAAAAACTTTATTTAAATTTACATGAGCGCGTGTTGTATATATATGAAAAAGTTATTTAATTTTAGTACAGCTGTTATTGTAAGAAATGTCTAATAAAAGCTTTGAGTTCAATAAATTGTTTGACATATCTTACATGCTGTATTTGTGCATACTAATTACTAAGGTCAAAATAAAAATAGCATCAACAAGTGTCCACGTTAGGATTAATCGAATGTACATCCATTAAACAAGGTAAAAATTCTTGATTGATTTACTGAAATTTTTCGTAATTGTAAGATCTTCAAATTGGAATAAAATTTCTTTGGATGAAATTACCCTACTAATCTACACTAGATTTGGAGGAAAACATATTTTTTAAGAATTAACATCATCACTGGCCATCCAATCCTATGTCGGCCTTAGCCGACTCCAACAATCTGCGCCATCGATATCTGTGACGCATCTCCGTCTAACTCTCAATTCCAATACTACTGCAGTCATTTGTTACGTCCATCTATCCAATGCACCTTAGGTGCATATCCTTTACCGTCCTTTTCTTCTGGTTCTATCTGGCTGATCCATAAGGTGCCACTTTTTGCTAGAATTTCCTCTTCTTTTGTCTTTGTATGTGGCGGAGAGACAGTTTATTTTTTGAATGTCTTTCTAAACTCACATCGTTGTACAGCGTATACAAGTTGAGGTTGTATTGACGTCTCCAAACATTATTTTCACGTTACTGGCTCCATTAACATTAACATTTAGCAAATTATACTGCCTCAGGGAACTATCACGAAGTTTTTCCAATGCATCCACATGTAGGCGTCTTGCAAAAAATATTCAAATTACATTTTGGTGGAGGTGGAGGAATTTATCTAAGGGAAATTTCAACCGAGTGTATTTTATACGATGTGTACATTTTTTTTGTTCACGATGGAAATTTTGCTTTGGTAGGGATTTTATCAGGAAGATATCGCTTTGTAGGATCAAAATATAAAAAAATTTTACCTCTCGACCTTTCTGAATTTTAATTTTTGGAAAATCTCGAATGTGGAGGTCTATGCGTTGTTTATTTTGATTAAAATATATTTTTTTTTTTTTTAAAAAAATTCGAGATTTTCCAAAAAAGAAAAATACAAAAATATCAATAACACTATAAGATTTACGGACATTTTATGTATACTTCCAAAATTTAGATATTCTATATAAACAGGAATAGAGGTGGAGGGTTTAAACTGAATGTTCATAAATAATCGTATTTTTATATAAATAAAAGTCAACATAAATCCCTATAAAAATGTTTTTTTGAATCAAAATTTCAAATTCTGTCAAAATGACGGGTCTAGTAGTTCTAATTATCTAGTGTTAAAAATATTGTTAAATATCGTGCCAATATTAAAATTAATTTTTTTTTATCTTTTTCTTTGTAGATTTTAGAATGCTGTAAAGATTCCCAGTCATGGAAGGTAAAATGTTTCTTCCGGTTAAACCGAATGTGTAAGTATTTTTAATACTAATTTTACGTCTATATGTATGTGTTTTGGGTAATTTAACGACAATGAAATTTGATACCACTTTTAGGTAGCAAATAAAATCTAAATGGGTAAAATGTTCCTTTTGTTGATTGATCATCGAATTTCACATTATTTACTATTCAATTATTGAAGGTACATTAACCTTTTGTATTTTATGACAGTATGTCAGTGTCCGATAATTACCATTTGACCAGTATATGCTCTTATACAGTGCTCTTATACAATGACAATACCTATATTTTCTATTTCATATCATTTTAATTTCATTTATTAATCCTTTATATAAAAAAGGCACGAAAACCTTATAAATTGTATAATGGACGTACATCAATTAACAGATAATTTTAATTAAAGAGTTGTCAATATTATAAATTAAATATTAAAATCAGTAAAGAAGGAATGATTGGCTATGCCGATTATAATATATACCCATATGAGCACTTATTAATTGTCTACAACTTTTTCCGTGTCTATTTTGTTTGTCTATAATTGAGTAAATTAAATACAAATGATTAAAAACCCTAGAAATGATATAAAATTGATTACAAAGCCATAATGGTAGATCGTGGAATTTTTTGGTATATAAATGAAATCTTCATTTTTGTATTCTCTATCATTTTCATTATATGTGCTTATTTTTTCCGTAACCTAAATATTTTTCAAATAAATGATTAAAAACCCTAGAAATTCCATAAAATTGATTGCAGCGCCATGACGATAGGTTGTGGAACTTTTTGGTCTATGTGTGAAATCTTTATTTTTCTATAAGACTTAAAATTTCACGAGAAAGATAATGGTGTTAACATTTTTTTTTCTACGATGAGTATTAAGATTAAGGGACGTTACAAACTCCGTACAATAATTATAATACCCTTTGATTAACATCATACGGGTATAAAAATTGTAACCTCTGTGTCAACTTCAACTACAACATCAACTCCAGATGCCTACTGTTCTATAAACACATCAAAACATATGCCCTTGAAAGTTCTCACCAATGTATAGTGTCTGGTAGTAATGGAAATAGCATTCCAAGTAAAAACGCTATGAACAAAAAAGGACTAATGGACAACAGCATTAATTGTAAATGAACAACTTTCCTTAGGAAATTAAAAGGAAACTTTTCCGTCATGTAGCTGCAACATCGTTGTCACGATGTTGTAACAATATGCAATATAATGATGGCACCGACAAGTTGTAACAATTGTTAACGGCAGAAATGTAGATATGAGCCAAAAGCCCGGTCATTATAGAAAATAACCAACAATTGCCATGATTGCAGCCCGTCGTCGTGGGGGTAAACGGATTACAATAAATTGACATAACGATCCGATAATTTAGTTTGTCGTAGATAAAATCCTTAAGCAGTAACATTGCACTACGGAATACCTCATAGGGCGCGACGGCGGGTTGGCATATTTAATTTTGCCATTTATTAATTTAAATAAACAAAGTGTCGTTTATACAATTATTAAAGTTAGTATCATAAATTTACACGGAATATAGAATGTATGTAGGTATAATGAGTACCTATAAATTGAAAAAAAAATAATTATTGTTATCATCAATTAGCTTTAAGATTTTTTCGAATTCGCATGTCTTATAAAAAAAAATATCTTTTACATAGATGTAAGTGACTGTAAAAGGCGCGACCTATCATTTCTTTACAAAGCTTACTTTTGCAATAATTAATATCGTAAAAAGGATCTGTAGTCTGTGATATGTACTGATTTTGACAACCTATGTATTATAGGTAGGCACTTGAAATATTGTAGGTACTTTCTTTGATATTGATGTTTACAAGCTGTCAATATATTGTCCCTTTACATTTCTTAATGTACAATTTATACTGCTAAAATCGGGAGCCTTTAAAGCCCATCATAAACAAATAAGACATTGCCGTCATAGCCAGTTTTAAATTTCATAAAAATTAAATTTTTCACTCCAATAAATTTATGCGAAATTATTCACGCTTCGCCACTACTTTTGATATACATACATATATATGTAAAATGTAATATGTAGATACAAATTGACGATTGACCTAATGTATGTATAACGACAGCAAAAAGTAAGCTTCACCGATTTTTTTGTATGTAAACACCTTAAAAGCTTTTAATACCGTTACATATAAGGTAATGCCATTATAAATGTTTACAATTAAATGAACCGTAAATTTTCTAAAAATAAATAATTTTGTTCTTTTATGGTCATTTTGGCACTATCCAAACGGTCAGTCTACACGTATATAACGCATATCAAACAAAAATTATATTGGGCTTTAATTTAATCGAATCAATTTTATTATCGTTGTTTATGTGGGGACAGGCAAATAATAATTAAGATAACAAATGTATAGATCGCCTGTCAACAACAATGAGGATGTATCAGTCACAACAAATTCAACACAAACACCAAGTGATCTCAGTCCACCATCAAATACAAATGAGGAAATTCTACCGCATGCCCATCACCAAAATCCTGGCCATTGTAAAGCTTCGTTTGCTTCGATTAATAGAATGAGACAAAATGCTCAGGTTTGTTTTAAATGCTCTTAATTTATGTTATATATGTTCGTTTCGGATTTGTAATTTTTCATGTACACAGCTGTGTGACGTGATTTTGGAAGTTGGGGGAGAAACCATAAATGCTCATAAAGTAATACTCGCTTCGGTTAGCCCTTATTTTTATGCAATGTTTAATGGTATTAACAATTTATGCTAAACATTTATTGACATGGAATAAATTTAAAATTTAACTGTATTTGTATATTTACAATATAGATGATATGCTTGAACGGAACAGCGTCAGCATTACGCTACATGATGTGGATCCAACGGCACTAAAACAGCTTATTGATTACACTTATACTGGTGAAATAACAATAACTGAGGATAATGTTCAAGTAAAACATTTAACTATAATATAGGCCACATCGTAAACATTTATTTATTTTTTTTCATTATTATTATTATTAGGTATTACTTCCTGCTTCGAGTTTATTGCAAGTTCAGTCGGTCAGAGAGGCGTGTTGTAAATTTCTATTGAGGCAACTACATCCATCAAATTGCTTAGGAATACGAAGTTTTGCAGGTAATTCATTCAATTAAGGAATTTATGTCCTTTTTCTAGCAAGTAACATTTTCTAATTCAATCAAATCGTTTCATATTTGTTGTTCCTCCCAAACAATTCCGTTCATCTAATTTAATTTTAATGACAATTTAGGGGAAGAACGATAATACAGGGTGTAACATTAACGCTTAGTAAAAACCATTAGTCAAAAACCAAAAGTACTATACAATAAAAAATGATATATAAGAGAGGGGGAGAGGGTGAAATATTAACTGTTTAGGTAGGAGATGGAGTAATTTATTTTTTTTTCCTTCAAGACTAAATAATGAGATCAAATGCTCATAACGTTTCTAAAACCAAGTTAAGCTTAATGGAATTTTATAGCCGAACAAGCTCAAAATTATTGCCATGAGATGTTTGTCGATAATGAGTTACGAAAGAGGAAAAATCTACTTTTTTATAAGGAATACTTCACAAAAATAGCGATTTCCTTGAAACCGACCATCTTATACCGATTACATTTTATATCACTAAAGTTTTTCTAGTCCTTTTTGCGACCAAATTGACTACTCATAGCCTTTGGTAAATATTATAGTTCCTAATTCTTTGATATTTAACCCCCTTGTATTGCAGGAGATTTTTTGTTGAATTTTTGGTCCCCTATTCAGCATTTCACTAAAGAACACCACTAATAATACACCCTGTATGTATATCTATGTCTTCTGTTCAATTAGTGTACAGAGGGCTCTTTTATTCTAAGGTAAATCCCAAGATCACTTTTAGTTGGGTCTATTAGACATGCATTTCTTTAGTTCTTGTCTGATTTTTGCGTAGCCGATAACAACTGAATTTCAATTTGTAGCTAGAAGCCTCATCTTTTTCTTCGTCTTGTTATCTGCATCGTCGTAAATTCAATTATACTCCATTTCCATAGTAGTTCGTTCTCAATTGTGGAGGATGGAATCCGAACAACCCGCTCCCAGTTTAAACACAAGCCTATATATTCGTCTCAAAAAAAAACTCGTCGGATTCAATGCAGTCATAACCAATGCGATTCGGCTGATGGTTCGATCGTGAAATGCAATTAGTTTTTAATAGTACTGCAAAGATTAGCTTGAGTTCATATACCCACAGGAACCAAAAAAACTACTAAGATACAATATTTCTGTTCTTATTGTCGTACCAATCTACCATAGATATATTCAATTTTTTATATACTCGTATGTACAATCTACATATTCCATACACTACATACCTGATTCTCAGATTTTCGAGACTTTAGTCTGGTATATATTGTAGCTAGCTGGTTAATAATAATAAATAAACAAAAAAAAAAAGAAAAGAAAAACTTATTTTTGTTTGCCCAAAATGGCGGTTCATGAAGAAAATATTTTTTCTGAACTCTGAATATATCTATTCTATAAAATATTACGTTATAGACTATCATATCTATGCTATAACTATAATAAAATGTTGGAAATAAACTTGAACAAAACTCATATCTTAGATATATTGGAATCGATGTGATTTAATTTTGTAAATGGTTCCCATTTAGTTTTGTCTGAATTTCGGTTTTTGCTATCGCTAGTTATCTGCGGTGCTGATTACAATTTAAGGCTTTAAGTAATGTAACGTCTATGTCAGTCGCTACATACATGGTCAAACAGTTTGTCCACTTGATTATTTTATAAATCTATGTTCCTATGTCTATTCCTATAAAAATATGCCTCCGTCATCCATCGATTAGCTTGAGTTCGTTGAGCCAAGTTACCAACGGCTATCGATTTGAGTGAGGAGAAAACTAACGAGATGAACCGGCGAACAGAGTGGACACTTGCGGAATTATTAACAATAATCAGTTATTAACAAATTATACAACATTTTTATAATATTTATACAACATAACTACCACATTCATAAACTTAACATAACAATTATTGAAAAAACGAAGTAACTTGGCCATCTTTTACAGATAAGTCACGTGAATCCCTAATCCCTATCATACGTCCTTAGCATAAGAAGTGAATAAAGTAATTAATTAAAAGATATTTTTGTTAAATATTCTAAAATTAAATAATTAAGTCAAATATGTACAATTATACATATCGATGATTATTTGACATAAGGCCCTAACATCAATTTAGTAATTTGGGACATTTTACACTATCTGGCAACACTATTTTACTAAATTTCACAAAAAGTGTAGTTTTTCGTCGCTTTTTAAACGGCCCCTATCCCATCTCTTCGTTAAATTGCTGCGTAGTTTTTTTCTCTCACTTGAAAAATTTCAAAAATTATGGTTAAGGCCTTTTGTCAAATAACCATCGATATGTAAGTTCGATAAAGATGTTAGTTGTTGTTGGTGTGCTGCAATAGAAAATTGACTGTACAAAATATTTTAAGAAATAATTATTTATTTACTTTAATTTTAGATGCTCACTCATGCAAGGAACTACACACACGATCACACAAATATGCTCTGCAAAACTTTCAACAGGTAGTTGGGACGGAGGAATTTTTACTGTTGCCATTTAGCGAGGTAATCAATTGTTTGTAAGAAGTAAAAGGGACAGCAAATTTTATGTACATATAAATATTTTTTTTTTGTTGTTGAAGGGGGTGGGGGAGATTAGGCCTTTGGGGTGTGTAATAATATATTAAACATAGAGATGTAAACCTATAGATATACCCATATCATAGTGAAAAAGGAAATAAATTTGTTTTTGACAATTCATTACTAATCCATTTTGGGTATTTGGGTTTTTAATAAAAAATGTAAATCGGTTGTTGTTGTTGTTTTTTTTTTTTTTGCTTGAATAACAACTTAATTATAAATTAAATGTCTACTCTACATAATGATGATGTATGTACATTGTACATAAAAGATTTAATTAAAAGCTTGATTTCTATTAAACTTTGACATAATGTAAGTTTTAGATGTACAGACTTAATTAGTTCGAGTAAAGGCCCCTTTCCACGTGTTAAGTAATTTATTAGTTGAATAATTTTTAACTTAATTTTAAGTGAATTTAGTCGTGGAAACAGTGCGTGTAGTAACAAGTAGACCGACCAAATGGCTCAGTGGATTGAGTGGTTGCCTTTGGAGCGGGAGGTCCCGGGTTCAAGTCCGACTAGGATAAAACATAAAAAAGGTTTTTCTCTGGTATGTTAATTTGAATCTGAGGCCGAATGATTGGATTGCACTTAAAAACAGTATGATAACAGCATTATCTCAAAAAAATAACATTGCTGAAATGGCGGTGAAATAGCGATCATCTGAAAGGTTTCTGTAAAAAGAACACTTCAAGTGCTACATTTTCCCACACAAAAAGAGATCATCAGATCAATTGAGATAAATGTAACTGGAGTACTATACAATAGGTCTAAGTGATGGCCGCAGTATAGGTGATTCATAAAAAATCACACTCCTATCAAAATAAAAAAAAAATCAACAAGTAGCAAGTTAACGATAAAACGATTTAGTTAATAATAGCATAGAATAAATTCTATTTTTCGATTAGTAGTTTTGTTATTTGTTAACTAAATTGTGTGTGAAAACAAACCAAAGTCGTCTTCTTGTACCAAACAAATCTTCTTTCAATCCACTTTCTTTTCCACAACTTTTTGGTTTTATTCCTATCTTTTTTAATTTCAGTTAATATTTCGTTTAATACTAACCTGAAGTGAAATTTTAATTTTTCACGTAAACCGGCGTTAAAATGATAAAGTGCTATAGTTTTAAAAATTTCATTATCACCATATTCCTTACATTTTTACACTTTATAGTAAGTATTTGATCACTTAATTAATTTTCGATGTTTTGTCACCGTGTTGTACAATACCGTATTGTAGAAGAGATATCTGTACTTTAAATTTAGTTAACTATTAAACCGGCCTTAAGTATTTTTAGATTTATTATTTGTATTACTATCTGAAACTTACAGCTAATACAATCTACAATGGTTAAATAAAATATTTAAAATCAATTAAATATTAAATATGTGGTAAAAATGGTGGATACAATTTTATTTCTTAAAGCATTGTACGAAACATTGAAATAAATTATTTTCCACAAATTTGTTGACAATGCTAGCGTTGCATATTGAGAACAGATGGTGGAACTGGTAAATTAAACTAGACTAGATCAAAAGTTAGAAGAATCGAATATAACAAATCAATGTTGATTGCCCTGTGGATTATGGAAATGCCCATTTGAATAATTAAAATCGTCTACCCACCAATATTATTTACAATTTATGAGATACGGATGGATCTACTTTAATCACTTCGAGTTTTCGAACAAGATAACTTTTTTCACATTTTACTATAAACGACATTTTCATTTGAAAAGTATACTAAATACAGGCAATAATTCTTCCCTCATTTATGTACAATGTACATACATTAAAATTATAATTTATAATAATCTCGGGGGAGGGATATTTATAAGAATGTAACATTTTTACCAATTAGTACCAAAAGTTATTTCTTTTGTTTTCGGAACTGTTTTAAAACACGGATATAAAGTGTACCTAAGTATGTATATAAACACATCACAAACAAAACAATAAAAGAAGCTTAGAGCTTTCTAAAGAAAACTTTTAATTGATTGTTCTTTTCGGCTTCGATTTCAATGGTAGAAAAAAATGTTCATTGGTTATCGATTATGTTGTGGGTTGTGGGTTTCATTAATTAGTATCTATATATTTGAAGTCGCTTAGGAAGTAATTATTTTAATAAATCCTCTCTACTAGAGATGAGAAGAAGAAGAACCGGTGATATCCTTATAGTTTTTTTAAAATTTATCAAAAACTAATAAAAAAAGCTGCTAAGTAAAGCTAACACTGCTTCCATACTGAACTGCTCCTATCTTTCCGCCATAATTATCCCCCTCCCATCCCTTTCAATTATAAGAATTATGAGGAAATGGTTATTTTATACTAATTTAGTATGGTGGGTCCTAAAAGGGTTAACAGTGGATCAAAAATGGTAACGGAGATCGATCAATGGAGATTGATGCAACACAAAAAATTATTTATACAATTTTTTTTCAATTTCATATAAGAATTATGAGGAAATTACCATTTTATTGTATGGGGGATCTCATTTATATTTAATATACAATATGGAAGCAAAATGAAAGAAAATTTAAAAGTAGGCGTGGTCCATTATAATAAATTATAATAATTATAATTATTCAAAATAGGTCAATGATCTCATTTCAAACAATCAGCTAAACATCTGTTCCGAGGAGAAAGTATTTTTGGCCGTTCTAAATTGGATTAAACATGATCTGGTGGAACGTCAAAAATATATTTATGAGGTAACCATAAAAACAAGAGAAAAAAAAACACCTCAAAAAAACTAAAAACTTTGTATCCATTCAGTTAATGAGCCACGTGCGACTTCCGTTGGTGTGTCGCGATTTTCTTATGTCATGCGTGGAATCTGAACAATTAATCCGAGATGATGGCCAATGCAAGGAATTACTTCTTGAAGCAATGAAATATCATCTGCTGCCAGAGCAGAGAAGTCTGATGACTACACAGAGAACAAGTGAAAGAAGACCAGATGGTATGAAACCATATGTATTTGCTGTTGGTAAGTTTTAGTTCTCTTCCCGTGGGAGTATTGTTTAAATATTTGTTCAAAATACGAAATTAGGTGGTGGAAGTTTATTTGCGATACACAGTGAATGTGAATGCTATAATCCACGAACAAATACCTGGATGGCAATAGCGCCAATGCTCTGGAGACGATCAAGGTCGGGTGTCACATCGCTCAGAAAATTACTCTACGTTGTCGGTGGCTATGATGGTGTTACTGATTTATCATCGGCCGAATGCTATAATCCGCTTACGAACAATTGGACCAATATAACGCCAATGGGAACAAAACGATCTTGTTTGGGTATATGCGCTTTTGATGGATTGCTCTATGTTTGTGGTGGATACGATGGAGCATCCTGTTTAAGCAGCATGGAACGATATGATCCGTTAACGGGCGTTTGGAGTTCTTGTCCGGCTATGAGCACCCGTCGGCGATATTGTCGTTTGGCTGTTTTGGACAATTGTATTTATTCGTTGGGCGGATTTGATTCAACCAATTATCAAGCGTCCGTCGAACGTTTCGATCCAAGAGTCGGACGATGGACACCGGTACCCAGTATGACTTCTAGACGTAGTAGTTGTGGTGTCGCAGCATTGGATGGTAGTTTATATTGTGTCGGTGGAAATGATGGAACTATGTGCATGTCAAGCGGTGAGAGATTAAATATCCGACGAAATGTTTGGGAGCCCATAACATCAATGCATTCCAGAAGGTAAGTATAATACTGTAGAGTGGTTTTCGGTAATTTTTTTTTTTTCAAACAAAATCTCTCACTTATAAAGATCTACACACGAAATCATAGAAGTGGATGGTTTTCTATATGCTCTGGGTGGGAACGACGGATCATCCTCATTGAATTCAGTTGAAAAATACGATCCAAAATTAAATAAATGGATAATTGTATCATCAATGGTTACACGTCGTAGTTCGGTTGGAGCATCGGTTTTAGAATGTTTCAATTTAGAACGAGGTCTCATTCAAACGACAAATTTATGACCCTTGGCCAGTATTCCGGAAACGTCGACGGCAACATCAACCAACAATACATAGCAGCAGTGCTTTTATATATTTAGCCGATGAAGCCTTAATACAACAAAAAAAAAGGTCTTGAAGCTACGAGAGTACATCCAAATTTTATTCAACAAAATATTAATTCTCGTTTCTATAATCTAAATGTAGGAACATTTTAATTTCTAGTCAATATAATTATATATTTATATGGTGTAAACATTCCCACAAGAAAAAAAAACGGTTAAACCGCAATTAGATGTTTAGATAAATTACGCAAAATATAGAAATAAAACAGTGTGACGTAGTTGCAGTAACATAGTTAGGATGGAGTTATGGTTTGAAACTTTAAAATGCATTGCTTGTTTTGAATTAAGAAGGTTAAAATATTGTTGGTGTAAAAGAGGTTTTCCAATTATAATTTTGTTCTTGAGGTATATTAAATGTTTTGAAATTATTACTTCTGTAAGAAATAACCTCAAAAAATACCTACAAAATACGAAACAGCTTCAAATAATCAAAACTAGAAAATTAACGAAATGGTTTCAAATTGGTGTTCAATAGGTTACAAACATACCTAAGAGTAGATGTAGTATGTAGATAGATTTAACTTAAAAAATGTTGTCTCATTTTATGATAATGATGCCTAGGGCTGAATATTTTAATCATTAGAGATCATTCAATATAATTGTGCCAGCGATTAATGAGTCAATTTTTTTCCCCAGTGTGTATGTTTTTTCCGCTTAGTTTGGAAGTTTAGGAGTCAGACTTGTACGTTCTATCATCGACAGTTCCTTCGCAGTAAATGGTTAACATATTCAGTGCCACGTCATTCATATGATTATCGCAGGAGACCACGTCATACATATATGAACGTTTATGGAAATGTAATGGCAAATTATTACCCATTAGCTTCTGAAAAACGTATGTGTGTAGTTGGTTCTCGGAAATATGTATTGAGACAAATGATTAAAAACCCTAGAAATGACATAAAATTGATTTGAGTGCCATCATATTAGGTCGTGGAACTTTTTGGTCTATGAATGAAATCTTCATTTTTCTAATCTCTTCAATTGTTGTTACGTTCATTTTTCTCTAATGCGAATAAATTTCGCGTAAATGATTAAAAACTCTACAAATTACATAAAATTGATTGCAGCACCACAACGGTAGGTCATGGAACTTTTTGGTCTATGAATGAAATGTTTATTTTTGTATTCTCTATAATTGTTGTCATATTCATTTTTTCTACATTGCGACTATCTTTCGAGTAAATGATAAAAATTAGCCTCCCCTATATTTTATCCGATTTGCTCCAAAAACAATAGAGATCTTTCTCTAGAACTACATAAAAAAAAATCGAAATCTTGATCACGGACGGACGGACGAACGGTTAGACGTGAAACAAGTATAAAAATAACGTCTGGGGCCAGTACTACTATCAGCAATTTTATTATCATGTTAGGTACCTACTATAAAAGTTATTTCTAGGCCATTATAAAATATTTCCTATTGGCCCCTGAGTGTATTTATATCAAAATCACCTTGGCACTCAATGTGTTAAACTGCATGGCTATTTGGGGCAATCCATCTAAAGGATTTTGACAATGTGAAAAATTATTAAAAATTCAAAATGGTAATGGAAAATTTCTTTTCTCAAATAATATTAATATAGATTTAGTGCACTCTACACAGCCAGTTATATACATAAACCTTTGATATACTTCAGTAGTAGTTTCGTTATTATTTTTTTTCTTTTTTATTTTAGTGTTTTTAATCAAAATGGTCGGAATAAAAAAAAAAAAACAATTTATAAAATTATAATTTTGCGACGCTTCAATTCCTTACTGTGATATGAAAAAATATAAATAATTTGAACATTTTGTCTGTTCTATATGTTTTTAATTTCGGAACTATTTAAAAAATTCATGCTAAAAAGAAAATTATTTTAAAAATGCGACAATTTTTCTTCCAAATGTTAAAGTTTGATGGTCCAATTTCTTAAGAAATTTTTACGTACAAACTATTAAGAATTTATTAAATGAAAAATTATATAAAAATATACAAAAATAAATAAAGGATTTTATGAAATAACTCGGGTAATCCAACGATTTAATAATAATAAATACTTTATATATACAAAACAAATAAATTAACGACAAGGAACCCTATTTCCCCTACATACATATTTATACACATAACATACATGAACTGTACAATGTTTCTATGGATTTATCTTTAACTGCCATTCTTTTCATACAAACAAACAAATAAATAAAATAAACCAAAACAAAAAAAACAAAAATTTGTAAAATAATTAAAGGATTTGTTATCATACATAAATGTAATTGAAGAGTGCTTTAAAAGTACATATTATGCAAAATATATGAGTGTTTTTGATAAAAAAAAATGTTTTTTTTAAAAAATATTAAGTGGAAAGGCCTAGAAAATTGTTTCCAACTATTTCATTTGGTCTGATGCCAATGACGAAGAAAAACAATTTATATGTGGTCGACTGTGACTCTGTGCCTATCAATTTTTTCGGAATCTTAATTTACGACAATGTAAAATATTCTCCATCCCCTACTTAAATGGAAAACAATGTAACCAGAAATCTTTGCGTATTTGAGTCTCAACACTCCGAAATCCAGGTGCCAGCGAAAATAGAGTGCTAAAAAACACTAGTTCTAAAATCGGAGTTTTAAGGCCTTAACACTTTGTGAATAAATGCATCAGAGTGCTAAACTGCTAACTCTAGTTCTAGCTCGAGAGTTATCGGATCGGAGTGTTAGAACTTGGTGACCGTTAGAGTAATAGATATTTTAATAGAGCAAGCAGATACAGTTATAGTTAATTGGCTGTGGTTCCTATTACGTAAGAAGACACAATAATTATAGAAATAACAGCAGAAATTATGTTAATGAGTAGGTCTACCATTCCTCATGCTAATCGAGTGTGGAACTCGCTTTCACTTGATGTGAAGCCAGGTAAATACCCTCTGGAGATATTTTGGGCATTTTAGCCGACTTTAGTAGCTTTCTTTCGGCATTGACACCGGTATTCCAAAACCTGTCACCTCATTCATTCATTCATTCAAAGGAATATCCTAAAACCTTCATCCTACTTGCAATACTATCTGCCTAATACATTTCATAATTAGAAATTTATTTAATCTAGATATTAAATTGAAATTGTATGCGTTGACCACATTGACCAATACCATTATAGTTAATTTAGTTATAATCATTAAAAGTAGTTTGCTTTACTCTTAACCCGACATCCTGTGAGATTTTGGCCATAAATATGAATTTTTCATAGATAAATTGAAATTGAAATTGAATGATTGAGTCAGAAATCTTTTAAAGACCACCCAGTTCAGCCCCCGGATTCTGGTTCTTTATGGCTACAGTCATATGAGTGACTCTTATTTGTTAATAAATTGGTACAAATTGCTTTTATCGGTACAACTAAGTTTGGGGTGTTTGAGCACATTTATTAGATATTAATAATTAAAAGTCCTAAAATATGTGAAAACACGGCTGAGGCTTGTACGAATCCAACGATATACAAATAAACCCTACGACTTTTGTATTTATTTTAAATTTTTCAAAATGAAATTTTACTTTTTAATCGAAATTTAATCGTTGTTTAGGTGTTTTATAGTAAATGTGTGAAAATACATGTCAAATTCTATACAAATCACTTGAAATCTTCACTAAAACGTTAAGATTATTAATTTCAAAATCAAATTTATAGAATTGTGGAAAAGAAACCCTTAGATTCATATCTCCTAAACTACGGAAGTATTATTCGGAGAACTGTTTTTTGTTTTAGTTAGCTGCTTCGAATATCTAAGTATTAGAAAAAATTCCCCAATTTCTAAGAGGTGGAAGTGGCTGAAAACAACTAATTATTTATATCAATAAATATTTATATCAATAAAAATATTTCATTTTGTCTTAAATTATATTAATTTAAAGGAAAAACTATTAGTGGGAAGGTAGGTACTTACTTTTTGCGCCAGGAGCCATTTCTTTATCTTTTTTGGTAGGGTGCAATAATTTTATTTGAACAGGTGTCATCTTTTTCTAAGCACTACGACGATATTGATATTTTATAGATGTTTAAAGATTTGAGATTAAAAAATTCGAAATTTCATCGCCGTTTAATTTTATAATTTTTATTTCTGGCTATTAATATGCAGTATTTGGTACCTGATATAAAAATATCAGGATCCTTTCACCAAATTTAAGTACTAAATACCAACTACAAAAATGCTATACGATTAATACGGATGGATAACAATTTTCAGAAATTTTTAATTAAAAAGCTTAAAAAAAAACTCAGAAAGATATTTATTTTTGACAACGTATGTCTCGCTCTAAGAGCCATTATTTCCAATCCGTATGTTCCTTTCTAACTTATACAGTAAATTTGTAAGTCGACGTCTAATTTATGCTTGTTTTCTGTAACGGAAATATTTTTAACGACTTTTTATGAAGCAAAATGTTACCATTCAACGCTAAAAATTCGTTGTTTGAGTTTGAACATTTTAAATAAAAAACACGAGGTTACTTTAGAACTATAACTTGGGTCGCTCTTTCTGTTTAATAAATAAATGATAAGGTTCAATGTTTTTTTTAATAAATTTATGCAATTTCCTTCAAACAATAAAAATGAGTAATGATTTTTTATGTTCTCCCTTGAATTTGCCGGATCCGTTAAAATGTGAGTTTGTTCACTAAATTATCGAAAGTCGAAGTCTAAATGTATATATACATATATTCCGCCGCCAACTTCAATCGAAATTGCAAATCACGCATATTCACAAAAATATTAATTCATTTCGGAGTTTTCGGAGTGGTGAGAGTAGTGAGATTTCAAAATCGGTCTTTTGGTGAAGTTTTATTTAATTTTTATGCAGTCCGGAAAAATATTTAAATTTGCCCTTTAAACTATAAAATAAATTGTATTTATTGATTTGCCCCAACATTTTCTTAATTTTCCATTTTTGTGTCGTTCAAAATGGCCCAAAGCAAATTGAATGACCTCGCTGGTAAATTTGGTAAGGGCGGACCCCCAGGACTTGGATTGGGATTAAAGTTACTTGCCGTTGGAGGAGCAGTCGTTTATGGGGTGTCTCAATCTATGTACACAGGTATTTTGGATTAATTTGCATCTCAAAAAACATAACCACACTTTTATAATAGGGCAAATTGTTACATTGGATTGCAACAGATTTATTTTTTTCCATTTTTTATCATTTTATATGTTCATATAGATTGCCGAATGTATAATAATAAATAGATAAAAAAATAATTGTTTGCAATCAATTGGTTAATGTAGAAACACAGTGCAATACGGCCGGTTTACCATGTTACATAACAGATTTGTTGACTTTGCCTATTGAAATTGTTTTTTTTTTTTTTAGTTGAAGGCGGTCATCGAGCCATAATATTCAATCGTATTAATGGCGTACAAAAAGATATATATCCCGAAGGACTTCATTTTCGTATTCCATGGTTTGAGTATCCAATAATTTATGATATTCGATCTCGTCCACGAAAAATATCTTCACCATCCGGTTCGAAAGATTTACAAATGGTCAATATTTCGTTGCGTGTTCTTTCACGTCCCGATTCCATAAATTTGCCCACAATGTATCGTCAACTTGGACTGGACTATGATGAAAAAGTTTTACCATCCATCTGCAATGAGGTGCTGAAAAGTGTTGTCGCTAAATTTAATGCTTCCCAATTGATTACACAACGTCAACAAGTATAACTATTAATATCATATTAAGGCGGTTCTCTTAATGAATTTATTCCTATTGTAGGTTTCCCTGTTAATTCGGCGAGAACTTGTGGAACGAGCACGAGATTTTAACATTATTTTGGATGATGTGTCCCTAACAGAACTTAGTTTTGGCAAAGAATATACAGCGGCCGTTGAATCGAAACAGGTTGCGCAACAGGAAGCGCAACGGGCGGCATTTTTCGTTGAGAAAGCTGTTCAGGAAAAACAACAGAAAATTGTGCAAGCCGAGGGTGAAGCAGAAGCAGCAAAAATGATATCCTTTTTTAAGTGTTTGTCAAGAGCTATTTTGGCTTCCTTCTCAGTCGCTTCATTTAAAGTTTTATGAGATGAGAAACAATAAGTTCGTATTAAATTCTCTTGGCTATAGTTGAAACCATGTAATCCTACATTTCAATTTTGTTCTTTTGATGGTTCCGTTGTTGCTTCCGTCATGTTCACGTAGGAGAGCAATATTTCATATTATAGATTTTGCAGATGACGCTGTGACTCCGTGTATTAGTTAATTTTGGTTAATTTACTATTCACCCTCTTTTGATCTCTCTAGTCTAAACAAATCTTTCCTCGTTATCATCAATTTATAATAATTTCAGAACTTCCATCTAAATCTGCAACAAAGCAAATAAAACAAAAAAATTCCCCTTAACAGACATGTTTACTTAGGTTTAGCGGTTGGTCGTAATCCTGGTTACTTAAAATTAAGAAAAATTCGAGCTGCCCAGAGTATAGCACGCACAGTAAGTTTTACATTCTATTCGATAGTGGATTCCAATTTTTTTTTTTAATAAAAATCTTTTTTTTGTTTAGATTGCATCCTCTCAAAACAAAGTTTATTTGTCGGCTGGCAGTTTAATGCTTAACATTCAAGAACAAGGCTTCGATGATATGACCCACAGAGTGCAAAGTAAGAAATAAGTCAAATTACTAGGCAAAAACAATTTATTGGATATTAAAACTAAGACAAAAAAAAAACGAAAAACAAATTTAATAATTTTTTAACAAAAAGCATTTATTTCTTATTATATCATTGCAATTAAACATTTTTTTCTTTGTGCTGCGATAAGATGATTTTGGGTCAGATAGTCTTTTGGTAGAATCGTACAATTAAATATTTTTATCTTTAATTTTAATTTTTTTTTTTTATTGATGCTGTTTGTAGAACGAGTCGAAAGGTCGATATTAAAATTATGTTAGAACAACAAATACTTTTTTTTTTCTTAATTCTCGATTATTTTTAATACATTTTGGTTTTTTTTTTGTTTTGTCTGTTTTTAGGCTACAACTGGACAAAGCGTAAATGAATTTGAAAGAATTTCCTATTTGATTCAGAAATATCAAGAGACAAGAAGTCGTTAATGGTATTGTTAATTTTTTTATTTACTTCAATTTCGTTTTTAAGTAGTACATACATAGTTAATTGAATTATTTTTCTAATCTAATTTTTGCCAATTTTTCTAAACAAAAATGATTATGGTGGAAATTTATAATAATACAAATCGGAAAAATATGACAAAATCGTATATCATATATTTTTCCCCAAATGTCATAAATTATTTTACCTTCAGTGTACAGCAGCGCATTTGAAGACATCTCTTACCATACATATTGCTTTTAGTTTAATAAATTTTGTACAAGTTTAATGGACTCTGGTGATGCTCTAAATCCCTTTATTTATTTATTTAACAAGTTAAACTTCAATTGAAATCCGTTCATTTGATAGAAAAAGGAAAATTTTATATGAAAACCGACTTCAAAAATATCCAATAATTTTTTTTAAATTTATTTAAAAATTATCGTCTATACACACCGAAACAATAAGAGCGCATTTTGCATCCATTTCATATGGGCTGCTCGAAAATGGCGGAAAAAAATTTAAATCGTACATCGATTGCTTAAATTTAAAAACAATGAACGCCAATGACGTCAGAACCTAGCCAAATATATATATTTGGAAAGGTCAGAAGTGTGCCTATCTTCCGGGTTCAATTTTACGTTTCCCGAACGATCCTCCGATTTTTAGAAAATGTTTGAAAATGATTTTTAGAAAAAAAAACTTTTTAGCCAAAATAGACGATTTGTAAACATAATAATTTATCGGTGTTCTGATGGAGGCCGGACTCCTTTAACGTATAAAAAAAAGTTTCTCAAACAATATATCAATAAATCAAAAGATGTTAATTTTTAAAATTTCTTTTTTTTTATTTGACAAAATTAATTGAATTTCGAACGGTTGATTTTGAAAGGCCTTCACCACTCTCTTCTATTCGTCTCAATTTTCGCTTGTCCTTCACCAATTTCTTACATTCAGAGCTCTTAGGTCTGTTTCGGCATCGTCTAACCATCGGTACGTGGCCTTCCATACTGTTAAACATGGCCAAGTTACATTATTCTGCCAGATTTCAGGGATCCTAGGATTATTTCAATTCAAAGCAATATTTATGGTAAGAAATCTCTTAAAACTTTCTAATGTAGGATGGGGGAGTTCATCTAATGAAAAGTTCAACATCTATGTATTTCTGACGATATTTATGATCACTCAATTTGGTGACATTTTGTCCTACTTATTCTTGTCTTGTATCAGTTAAACTTTGCATCTTTAAGCGATCTACTTAACACAATTGGATCGGGAAACGAGAATGTTGTCATCGGGAAACGAAAATTTTCTTTTTGCGATATACGCGCGCACTTTTGTGATCACTAAAATACCTCGATTTATAAGAAAAGTTTGTGAAAAATAGCCCGATGCGAATGTGTTAGAAGAAATGGTTAAGAATTTCGACAAATTGGCCAATGTACACAAAATGATCATGAGCGGCCGTAATGTCGCGCAATTGGCATTACGACCGTCACTTCAGTGTAATAAATTCCTTTCTAAATTTCTCCCGCCTATTTACTGACACCCACCCAGCCGTGTCCTCTTTTCCTTGAACATCGATTATCTGTCGGTGGCGAGAGCGATCAAACCCCACCCCGCTCATGTCCCTGACCTAATCGGTCACAATATGTGCGGCGGTCTGGCCGAAAGACCGGGCCGTTACAGATATGGCGCCCAATCAACCTCGTCCTCACTTCCTTGCACATCGACTATCTGTCGGTGGCGAGAGCGACCAAACCCCACCCCGCTCATGTCCCTGACCTAGTCGGTCACAAGATGTGCGGCGGTCTGGTCGAAAGACCGGGCCGTTACAGATATGGCACCCAACCAACCTTGTCCTCACTTCCTTGCACATCGACTATCTGTCGATGGCGAGAGCGACCAAACCCCACCCCGCTCACATCCCTGACCTAGTCGGTCACAAGATGTGCGGCCGTCTTTCGTCTCCGGCGGTCCGTTACCGGATATATTTGTGAAGAGAAGATATAGAGAAGCATAGATATTTTAGACTTTTATTATGATAAAGAAATGCTTCAAAATAATATGTGAAATTTAATCAAAAATCAGATCTGCAATATAATTGTGATTCATTGATCCCCTAGTAAAGGTATATTTTGCATTGCTCCATTTCCAAACATTGGTGGATGTTTGCCAAACACCGAATTTACTTGTTCTTTGATATTATTAAATTGTTCTTCAACCATTCCTCTAATTTTCTCGCCAATTTGTTCGATCGGTTGACCAAATGTGTTCTATTAACAACAACAAAAGTTTTAATTGGTCGTGAAATTATTTTTTACCTACCCAATTACATAAATTAATTATATTTTACCTGAGAAATTAAAATAACTGCAACAAGTAGAATAAAATATTTCATCATTTTGACGAATCTTTTCGTTTTTCTATGTTTAAGCTATTGACTCTTTGACTTTTCAATTGAGTTTGCGATTTTCCAAGAAACTCCAAAAGGTTTTTATACTACCAAATAGGTGCCACTCAGTATTTTGCTTAAAATTTTCTTATCACCGTTATCAATTATTGTATTTTATTACACAGCACAATGTCTAATAAATTACTATTTTTCATTAAAATTCCTTCAGTAGTTGGCTACTAATTTCTTAATTTTGTTATGGAATTTATTAATTACATTTCTTGTCTAGGCAACAACCAAACAAATAATCTGGTAATAGAGCATAAGGAGACCATAACATTTTTCACCCATCAAACAGAGTACTCACCAAAATTATTCAGCCGTCAGGTGCTGTGAGATCTTTTGCCGCGATCTAGTTACAAGATATCAGAATAATTATTCTTCTTCAGTAGCGCTACATCCCGCTGTGGGATTTGGCTTTTTCTACATTGTTCCTCCAAATTGTACGATCCGCTCCAATTCTGCACCTCTAGTGTGGTCCGCGCAGGTTATAACACCACCGGGATCTCGGGCGTCCCCTTACCTTGGCATACATTGAAGTGCTGAAGTTTTTGAGCTCGATTTTCATCTATTCGGATTAAATGTCTTGTCCACCCTATTTGTTGTGACTTGATGAATCTTAACAATATCTTCACTTTCGATCAAGCCATTAAGCTCGTAGTTGGTTCTTCTTATGTATTCGTCGTTTTTCACAGCCTTCTAGCACCGAAGATTTTCCTCTCAAATATCCGAAGTTTAGCCTCATTGGTCGAAGTTATGGTCCATGAATCATCTTTGGGCATATAATCGTCGTATATATTGTGAGCTTAGTCATTCTGGATAACAGTTTCGACTGGAGTGGCCAGAAAAATTAACCAATATATGGCAACTCCAATCAGTTTGGTTTCTTGGATATGTTAGGTTAGGTGGCGGTGCCTTAATGCGCCTTCAGCATAGACCAGTTTTTTTGGATCCATAGCTATTCCACGTTTTTACTGTACACCTCTTTTACCTCTTGTTTACATTTATCTTTAATTGATATGGCAATCTCTTTTGGTGAAAATGTAGCAATTGAAGTGTTTCCTTTATGAAACCTTACAAATGTCATTCCACCGACACTTTTTTAAGCAATGCCATTCTTGAGATAATGCAATTCGCGGTTTTTAAGTGCCATCCAACCACCCGGCCTTAGATTCATCTTAACATACCCGAGAAAAACATTTTCGTGTTTCACCCCAGTCTAATTTTAACCCGGGATCTTCCGCTCTAAAGGCATGTACTAAACCATTTGGTTTTTAGGATAGTACTTTAATATTTTTATTCCCATCACCGGAATCTGTGCTGAATCCCATATTTTCTACTCGCCTCTTATACAGGACCGTTGTAGATGTAATTATGACTTAAAATTCGGCCTGTTAACGAATATTATCTAAAATGAGAATTTTCAGTGATTCTACATGTGAGTCCTGCTGTTACGTAGATAAATAAATTAAATGCCAATAATTGGATAAAATTTATAGTAATCAATAATTAATAATTAAAAATAATTTTTTTTTTAAATTATAAAACATAAAATAAGAAATCTCCTCCATATATTGTATCACAAACATTTCTTTGGTTTAGCTACTCTTAGCGTATATCAAATCGTCCATAATTAGTATCTTTAAGATAAAATGATCTATTATCGTTAATAAGATTTGCAATGATTCGTTTTAGTCCTAGGAGCGATGCCAATTTGTAGCGCAATGAAATTGATTCGACCATTTCCACCAAATTCGATATGTTCTGTTCCATCATTTTGGTAACAATTGTTTGATGTTGAAAACTAAAAATCGAAAAAAAAAATTGGTCTCCCCTCTCCCACCAAAATGAACAAAAATCCTATATACTTTTTTACTAATACTTCTATCATGCATTCGGTTAAATCCATTCGCTGACAAAAATTTGCTAAATAGCTTTCGTTGCCGAGTAAAATGTATTGATTGAAAATGGCGTCTGTCCAGTTTATTTCGTACGAACACATTCGACTTAGTATAATCGCTTGTGGAACACTAGAAAATAGGAACACTAGTTATAATTTGTTAATTAAGACTTAACAATTTAACTCCTGAGCGCAGTGTTTCTCAAAAGGTATGTTGTCGCAGATGTAACGGAACAGCTACGGTATTAGTCAGACTTTGACAGTTTAAAAATTCATTACAAATATGCAGAAGGTAAAAGCAGAGTAAATTCAGATTTGATTCTAACTGCAAACTAGGTTAGATTAGGGCGGTGGTACTCATATGCACCCAGCATAGATCATTACGGGGGTCCATAGCTATACCACGTTTATATGTCCTATTGACCTCTATTTCTGAGACTTAGAATGTTACAATTGTCAATATCAAACGTGTCCGTTTCCGTTGCGAATTTCAGAATGCTTTTATGGTGAAGTGATCTAGTATTTTGTGCTTTCTACCAGCTAGGACGGGGCGGGTCATTATGTTAATTACCATTCTGTATTGGATACTGGTTAGTTTTTATTTAGTCTTTCTTAAATCATTTGATTTCCACACGATTTTTGTAACTCTACATAATGTGAGTCTTTCTTATCTTTGTTTTGCAATGTTGTACATTCTTTCGAATAAGGGCTTTAGGACACTTCGGATTAGAGGGGGTATATTTTTTCCCTTTATCTAAATTTAACTTAGTCGCTTTCTTTGCAAGATCATCTGCCGCCTCATTACCCGGGATGCCTGTGTATCCTGAGTACATTTCTTTATACACTCGGAGATTGTTTAGAACTGTTTTTGATTTGAATTCGCATTACTCCAGAGGTTTTTGAGCCGCTTGGCTATCTGCGAATGTATTAATGTTGTTGCCTATCGTAATTAGGTTGTCTGCAACTCCGGCTGCTTTCTGAATGGTGACTATTTCAACCTGGAATACAGTGCAGTTATTTGGAAGCCTATAAGACAAGTAAAGGTCAAGCACTCGGCAGTATATTGCCGATGCTACTTCCTCATCTGTCTTGGAGTTTGTGTATATATTTATGGTATTTTCATGGTCTTCCTTTATCAATTTTCAAAACTTCCTACTGGAACTAGATCTGCAGACAGCAACCTAAAAATTCTAGTTCTAGTTCTGCGTATATTTATGGTATTTGCAGGGTCTTCCTTTCTTATTTTCCAAAAATCTCTACTGGAACTAGATCTGCAGACAGCAACATAAAAATTCTAGTTCTAGTTCTGCATTCTTGGGTCGCATAAATCACTCGAATATTGTGCCGCCGGATAAAATGATTGAGAAACACTACTTTAGCCAGTACCTGCCCGATTTTAATTATTCAAAAGTCTTACCTCAATTCATTATTGACGATCTGTTGCAAAACACTACCCGATCTAATGTCCATGACACAAATACAAAAATCGACAATATTATTGTCCAGCACATTATTAATCAAATTAATTTGCATCGCAATTAATTCTGCCTGATGTGCCATACGTTGGGCTAAACCCAATTTATTGTCTAACAAATAATTTTCGGCCGCATGCGCATAACCATCCATTGCTGTATTAAGGGCGGCCACCACTTGAATGGAACATTTCAAGTATTGCAATTCAATTTCGCCATTTGAATTTATATGGCCTAATTCATCCGGTTTCATTTCATGTTCGGCAATAACTTTAGCGACCAGTGAATCAGCTTCGGTTTTCCACATTTGCGCAATTTCTTTGTACATCATAAAATGCAAAGCGGCCAAACGATAATTGTCAGTATTTGTCGGACAATTTTCCTGTAGATAGTAGATGATCGCTTGTTGAAGTCCATTCACTCGATCTTCGTCGAATTGACCTGTGTGGTGGAATAAATTATTATTTAATTTACAGTACGTTCACATTGCTTGCGAATAATTTAACCTAACCTAAAAGAGATTCAAATTGTTCATTCGAAATTAACGTTTCAAAACAATAGTACATGTCACGATACCGTCCGATGCCCATTAACATTTTTACAATTAAATTCCATGACTTGGCATTGGCCAAAATACTGTTCAGACATTTGGCCCGTTGTAACACCAACGCAATACCTTCCATTGAGCACTCATGGACAAAACAGTCATGCGCCTTAATCAATAGCTCAACATTGATGGTATTTTGTTTTTTATGCGACAACATTTTATTCTGCATAATATCCTTTAACTTTGGAAATATTTCGCAAATCGTATCACTTTCCGGTTCATCTGGGTCGCCATTTTTATTCAGATCAAATAGTTTCCGGTACAATTTCAATGCATCACAATACTTGAGTAGACTAGTGCCAAGCACCGACGTATTCGGACATAATTCGAGGAACATTCGAAAATCTTTGTCCAAATCAAAGCCCCACAGTGAATTTTGACTGATTGTTAGAGAATTGCCACGATTATGTAGTAAATAAAAGCGTGATTGTATTACTGATGTGGCTATTTGTTGGGCCAGAAAATCGGCAATCTATGCACAAATCAAAGAACAACTACGGTTAGACCATGACTGTAATATTTAATCGGCATGCAGTTTACCTCCTTGTGAGACATTTCCATTGAGGTCATAACATCGCTCATTACAACCAGTTTATTGAGGCAATCCTCATCGATGGCATTTTGGAGCAAAATAAATGGATCTTTGGTTTTGAGCACTTCCACGTATTCTTTATCCAAGTATAGGGCTGCACGACATGTCATCGCAATTCGTTGTCCAATTTTTATGCCATGTTTAACTTTAGCGGCAAGACTCTGTGAGGAAAAAAAATGTTTTTGTAAATTACTGTCGTTATTCCGGCGACCAAATGATGGCAGAGGTGATGTCATTTGGAACGGGAGCGCCCAAGTTCGATCCCTGTCTGAGAGTAAAAATATTAGGTGTTTTTCTCTCATACGGTGATTAAGTTTTGTACCGAGTGGTTCGAATTCCACTTAAAAACTGTAGGTCTGTCGTAAGGGATCAATTCAGGGAATAATTGCTGAAATTCGCCCATTCTACGAAGGAAACATTTCAAATGTTAGAAAAAAATATTTGAAGTATGAGAATTTTTAGAGTTTGGGAGTTGCAGTGTTTTCACCTGAAATGATGTTAAAAGCCCATCGAAAGAGTGTTAAGCGGGAGGTCAACGCCCTCCCGTCTTAAAAAGAAACCAGTTCAAGAAAACTCCACAAGAGCCTCGAATAAATCGACGTATGCTGAAGATTGACAGTTATGACGAGGAATTGTGGAATCAGCCAAAAAACCCACCTAGGGTTAAGAAGGCTAAATCAACTTAGATTATTGCAATCTTTTGTTTGGTTTTTGTTTAGCGATTGGGAGGAACAAAAGTGAAATGACTGCTGGAGTGATTACACCTACAAGGATCTTGCAATCGTTCGTATTAAGGTTCTGGAAGGAGTTTCGAAGTTTCCTTCGATAACTATCCATACTGTCTTATATGATTGTGATCTTGAAGATACCAATAGAAAATTCCGATCCCAAGAATGGAGAGTTCCAGATTTGCTAGGCAAACAAGTTAATCTTTGAGAAAAACAAAAGAGGCGAGGGGCTACAAAATACATAATTGCTTTTAGAATTTTTTTATGAAATAATATTTGTTGACGTACATACCTGTAGCGCTTCTAAAACATCTAATTTATCTCTGGATGGTATTTCCTCAAATTCACAATTACCACTCGTATCGGAACCATCGCCATATGATGGTTTTGTTGGTGACGATGTAGAACTATCTGAAATTCGAAAATATTTCATACAAAAAAAATTTATTTCTAATCAACGACAGAGTCCTACTTTGACTAAAATGACTCTTCCTTAAAGTACGCCGATTAAATCGTGAAACAGCTGTTTTTACGCCATCGTTCAGCATTTGTCGTTGTTCTGTGGATAAATCGTACAGTGTGGCTAAACCTTCGGCAAGAGCCATACAAAATACCAAATAATGTAGATCTAATGGTCTATGATTGAAGATAGCCTAAAAAGAATAAAGATAATCGTGAGACGAGTCAGTTAGCAGTGAGATAAAGGACAATTCCAACCAATCAAATCACTCTCTGCCTGGGTGCTTGGGCATGTAGGCATAGAAGGAAACGAAAGGACAAACGAACTGGCAAGAAAGGAGGCAACCACCCGTTTCACTGGACCAGAGCCCTTCTGTGGAATCATAAAAAGTAAAATCCGAGGAAAATTGAGATAGGAGGAAGAAGAAAGAAGAGCCAAGTAAGCTTCCTAAGCTAAGGTCATCCAAAATACTACTTGGGAACTATAACTGAAACAGGCATGAGAAGTAGCAAAAACAGACTTAGGATGATGACGGGATTACTGACCGGCCATTCTAGGCTGGAGAGATACCTAAGGAAGCTAGATCTTATAGAAAGCGGTACGTGCAGGTTCTATGAAGAAACATTATACAATAGGAGAGATCCTATGGGCAATTATTGCCTAGCCAAGAGAAACCTTTCGTCCCAAAACCCACTTGAGATCCGAAAATTCTTAAACGAAATTGGATTTGAGGAGGTAGGTCTAAGAGATATTGTGAGCACATGGAATACAAAGCTGTAAATTTTAAATAAGTACCTGAATTCTCAGTGCCTGCACAATATCGCCTTGGTCCAATAATCGATTAATTAGTTCGTCCAATTTATTCAATTCATGTTCATCCAATGGAATTTTATTAAAAATCGTAAGATCTTCAATGCAGGCCATTTCTTTCAGTTCCATAAACGATTTAAACAAAACAAATCTCTCCTTCGACATGATATTTTCGAAATATTCCGAATTGTAGATATACAAATCCGATACATTTTGATCATTTTTCAAAATACTTACAATCATATCGTACTCAATGCGATCTCGATCGAAACATTCACTTGGGAACAAATGATATTTCTTTATCACATCCAACGCTTTCTTTAGAATCTTGTATTTCATCGAATTTCCATTGCTTAGCTTCTCGGCCACATGAATATAAAAACTAACAATTAACTCTGGCCAAAGTCCATGCATTTCAATTTCCATTTCACACTGTGCCAAATCGAAATTCGAATCAGTCTCATAGCGATAGATCCAACTCTCATACAGCATATGATCTTTGGGAAAATTTAACAAATCGGCCAATTCCATAGCTTCCTTAAAGTATCGTTCGGCTATTAAATGTTCCGAAATCCGTTCGTATTCTTGTTTTATCGCCAATACACTGCAATAGTCATCGCGCATAAATAGCAAAACATTCACCTCAACCGATGTGAAACTGACAATTTCAATGATCGACTTCAGGATGCCAAAATCATAAACGCGCATCGGTGAATCGCACAAAGATTGTAAAAATAGAATTTTATGTTCGGCCGACACAAAACCAACGTTCAAGTGATGGACCAACATTTTTATCGTAAACTGTAGCAATTCCGATTTACTGGCGGCAATCGATGGAAATTCATATTCGTCATTCGTCAAGGCCGTCAAATATGTTTTCAGTAAATCGGTGACATTCGATGAAAAATCATATTGACTTGTTCGGAATAGATATTCGGTGAAGAGTGTGAATTTATTTTCGGCATAAAAAATTGCCACACTCTGATGAAATGTCCGAACATAGCCGTTCACAATACAATACTCCATAATGGCACGGGACATTTCTTGTATATTGTCCATAATCTTATAATTTCGTACGGATGTCATTAGCCAAGTAATCCAACAATAATCACGTGCCTCATCTTTGAGCAGCGCAGATAGTACGGTCAGAATGGGCCATTCCATTTGAACGGCGTATCGCAGTAGATTTAGATATGTTGATTTTTGTACATTATCGGGGTGCTGGAGTATTTCGAGGAATATTGGAAATGTTAGAGATTCATCAAGGTTTTGCGGGTCACATGTGCTTTGAAGAATTACCGCAAATAGATCGGTGTTGTCTTTGATGTTTAGGAATTTTTTCGCATCCAATTTCGATGTGCTTACCGTTTCAGTGGAACTGATCGATGAGAGCGTTTCGCCGCTTGTCACCTAGAATAAAAATGGAAGTTAACAAACATAATTCAGCAAGTGAAGTAAAAAAATTTGAGGGATGAAATGGATAATTCTGAGATAATGTATCAAACTGTTTGGGCTACTTACTGGCTAAAACAGACCATAATTCGTTTAGTAATTCTAGACCTTTATACGGAACAGGTACAATGGAAACTGTGGTGGGGTAATAGATACGTACGTTACGGAAATTATAATATTTCTCTAAGGATTGGGATTTGCTAGAAGGATTAAATGATCATTGTGTAATTCTGTACTTACCGAATTAAACTCAACTTTATTGAAATTTTGTTTCCTTCGTTCCCGATACGACACCGTACTGTTCCTTCTCAAACGATCTTGACTACTATCATATCGCACGGCTGTCACCAAATTATTCCTAAGATTAACATTGTCAAATGCCGTCCGACAAATATCAAGAACTTCTGGCACTGGATAATTGAAATATGTCGCCAACAAAACAAATTGAAACCAATTCGATGAATTGGCTGGATTGTGTAGGAAGCTTTTTGGATAACCAAGATTTTTCGTTTGGCACAGCAATATTATTGCTTCCAAATTACGGGGATTATGTACCATTTCATTCCATAAATCTTTTATAGATTTTTCAATTAATTGAAATAATTCCGTTTCATGGATACCTCGCAAAATGACCGTCGGACAATGCTTATTGACCAATATCATACATTTGATATAGGCACGGATATTAGCCGAATTCATACCGAGCATTTCAATGAACGCAATACAGTGCGCCACCAATTCTGTGTCATTGTAATGACTGACAGCCAATTCAGCGACCACACCACATGCCACCAATATTTGTCCTTTTGTTATTTGAGAATAGCACTGCAGTTGATCGATGAGAAATCGCTGTACGGCATATGAGCTACGATGTTGCCGGATATAGTAGACATAGCCGAGTTTTGTGGGCCGAGAGTATTTTGATATTAAATTGGTGTTGGCAAAATTCAGATCTTGATTACCTGCTTCGCTTTGCAGTTGTTTCAAATCGATTTTCTTAAACTGTTTAATGAGATCATGGAGTGTTGCTTTATAATCATTTTGTGATGATTTGCTCGCCATTTTATCGAGAAATGTCTTTAGGATTGGTATTTGTGATAAAATATTTTTTGTCGATTTGGATTGAAATACTGATGGAATGGTGACATCGTCCTGTAGAAGAAGTTCGTAAAAATATACTAAAGGATTGTTCGAATAAAATTCGTTATCAAAACGTTGTAAATATTTGGAGACTTTTAATGACATTTTTCCAACATCTCCTGTCGGATTAATGTCGAGCGTTTTTAAAGCCACACATAAATCAAGTTCATCTTTGAAATTTTCGAATTTGGAAGAGTGTTCCAACAGCACTTTGGCAGACACAAATTTTTCCACAATCAAAGTGATTAATTTACGTTGAAAAATTTCCTCCACAAAATTTGATGAAAGTAAACGGCGCTCAACTAAAGATTCATTCCGTTGCCATGATTCGCTTGTAAATATGCGGTTGATAATTTTCTTTGTGTCACCTTGTTCTTTGACCATAAAAAGACCATTCTTTGCGAGACTATTTAAAATAAAATCGTTTAATTTGTTACTGTGAATCTCCAGATCTGAGATCATTTGTTCGTCTAGACTCCATTCAGAAAATACAATTTCCAGTCGTTCCTCAAACGAAATTTGTTTATTTTTATTTGAATTGAATACGCCCGTTTGGACTCTGTATATGACATCCAGCCAAATCACAATAAAATTGAAATATTTATTCGCTAGTAAATAATTCCAAGTCAAATATTTGTCTAATTCCAGAACAACTGCCGTTGGAGGCTTTGCATGGAAAAATATAGTAATGGTAAATATTTTCCTGAATTCAATGTCCATAGCATAGAGTGATTCCAAGGAAAAATCTTTTAAATCCGATTTGTATGTTGAATCCAATTTCCTATCATTCTTACAAATCTTTAGAAATTCCAAATTCCTATTGAGCTCATCGGCTACAATATCGAAATTATCAACAGACTTTTTCAGATGATTAACAATAACATCGTTAACATCTTCATCATCATTTGCCATAGCATACTGATAGAATAGATATTTTGGATCTCTGCCAACATTCATCAGAACATGTTCGGCTTTGAACACTTGTTTGTTGGATAATAAACGTTTAACGTATTTATCGATTTCCTCGTGAAAATATATTTTTGTATTGTCATTTGATAAATTTAACCGTTTCGATAGGAAACTGAGCGATAAATTGATATATTTGCCTTTGGTTGCGACCTCCTTAATGATCGAATGATTCTCAAGTGATTCCCATCCTTTGTAGATGAAATTTATTTGTGCCGTATTCATTGGACCTATGTTTATGAGGTTTGAATTTATTGAGGTAAATTATTAATTATATTTATATTTTAAATTTAAATAGAAAAGACAAACTTATTTTATGAATAATTTTGGGTACCTGGATATAAAAGTATTAGATGCTTTTACCGAATCCAAATACTCCCCAATGCTTCCAACAATGAATAGTATTCGAATAATATGGATGACAACAATTTTCAGTAATGTTTAATTAAAAAACTCTAAAAAACAATTTAAACACTTATTTACTTATTTTATTTTGACAACAATAGTCCACCATCAATAAAACGCTTTACTCGCTCTAACATACTAATTTTTTCGATCTAAATATGGTGAGTTTTACAGACGGCAATGTCTAATTTAAACCACCAAACGAATATATTTTGATTGACTTTATGAAAGAAAATTTATCATTCGAATAATTGGTCCTTGAATTTTGAAGAACACTTTACTCGTTTATAAATTAATATACACCTACATGATAAATTTAATTACTTCAAACTTGAAACACTCACAAAGCTACTGGGGTACGTTTTTTTGACGACTTTTATTTTCCATAATACATATATAAAAATATAAAATCCCAAATCATCGAACATGTACCAATTTGTCTACAAAATAATAACAAAGAATTACAGTTAACTGTTAGTTACGTTTAGTAAAAACTGTAAACTTAATTTACATAGAATATTTTCACAATAATTTAATTTTTCACTTTTTTTAAATAGACAATTGCAAAACAACATTTAAAATGTTATTTAACTAAAGCGAGGTTATGATTTTTCATTGTTTATAATGCCCATCAGCAAGTGTCAATTTTAAACTTTACCAACGTCATGTGTTAATCAAAAATCAAACCATACTTATTTTTAATCTTGAAATATATATGTATGTGCAAATGGTAGAAATGGTGGAAGCATTTAGATTAAATATTTAAGCATTGAACGAACTCATTCCAACATCATTTTTTTCACAACAAAAAAGTGCGCCCTCACCCGCATGTTTTTCAATTAATTAATTCAACTTTATATTTTCTTTCACTTTCTCGCCTATAGAAATGGTCCAATTTGCTCTCTCACTTTATGTCGGATTTACCTGTGCAACTTTTGTGTATTTTGTTTCTTGTAGTGTTTGTAGTTGATTAACTAACGTTTCGTTTGCACGTTTGCAGCAGAGAGGCAGCAAAGTGGGCAAAAAAAAAAATAATAAAATTTATTATTCGACGTTGTTGAGTGGTTTTTTTTTTAGTGTGTGTTGTGTCATTTCTTTCTTGTTTTGCGGAATTTCTTCTAAAGAGTTAACAACGCAACACACCGTACACAGTGCGCGGTCATCAAATTACAAATAATTTACCCAGAAAGAAACAGTTCTCGGATGTGTTTTGTGCATTTTATTAAATTAGCAACAACACAAACGGCCACATAATATATTATCATCCCTTCTCTCTCTGTGATTTAATCGTATTAAATATTATTAAATTAAAATTCTTTGTAAAGTACTCGCCAAGTACTTTAGATGTACTTAGATAATAAAGTATCTATATTTATTAAGTAAATCAATTAGTGTGATTCGGCAACAAGACCAAAACCTCTCAAGTAAATTCTACATATAGAATTAAAGAAATATACGAAGAAGGAGGGAAGGAAAAAAAATAATTTAAAACAAACCAGAAAGTTGATATTATCGTGGTCGATGTGTTTGAACGGGTTGTCCAGCCAACAAAAAGAACTATTTAAGTAAGCGCAAGGTCAAACACTTTTTTGTACTTCGTGTAATGCTGTAATGGTACTTTTGTGTGTGTTTGGTTTTGGATACTCGCTGGTTGCTTTTGCTCCACACCACCAACCACATATCACCGAACCACCGTGTCCGCAACAGTCAACAACACGGGACGACGAACGGACAAGAACATCGGCTCGGTTCTGTTTGTACTTAACTTAAAGAAAATCATACTCAATGGTTTTGGGTAGTGGTAAGGTAAATGAAATAAAAGTTAAATGTTGTATGGCTGTTGTTCAAGAAAAGAACACAACAGAGTGTGGTGTTAAAGAACAGAAAATCAACCGATGAAAGAACTGGCTGTTGGTGAATATGCAAAAAGCCATCTTGAGGAGGTTTTGTTTTTTTTTTTTTTTTTTTCATCTTTCAATTTACCTATGGTGTACTTAGTGTAATTTATTAAAAATGCTTATTTTTGGACAACAAACAAATTATACAAATTAACTTTGTAAAAACCATCTGTGTGCAATAATCTTACAAAAAGAAAAGAAAAAATGTGTGCTACGAAATTATTTGGGAACAATTCAACAGTGCTGAACAAGAGTCGATCGACCGCGGTGACCGATGACTTTTATGTCTTGTTCTGTTTTAGTTCAGAACCATAATTCAATGAACGGATAAGTGATTATTTAGATTTTGATTGTTTATTTAGGAAACAAACAGGTAATTTTTGAGTGGTTTCGTCATCAATAATTTTTAAAATTTTAATTTGTACTCAATGTAGGTACAGATTGTATGTTTAAGATAAACAATATGATCTTGAACGATACGTTTCTTTGATTTTAAATTTTTTTTTATATATGAAAATATTGCCATATAAGAAGTGTCTCAAGTATATACTCTTTGAAGAAATAGAAATCCAGTTTTTTTAACTTAAGAACAGTCGCATCATTTGTATTTCAACACCACGCATTTTAGTAAGGAGTATTGGCAGACACAATTTCCGACACATGTTCCATTTTCATCTCAATTCAACTGCAACTACTTATACTGACTCTGACTATATATTTCAATATTTCTAGATGGCCAAGATCTGTTAGTTTTAATTAAATTATCAGGATTTTCGCCCGTTCCAACAAGAATATTGAAACATCTAAGATCATAGTATTATTTCTCAATTTTAATATATACCTTTCTTGACAGTTGATTTCTGACTTAGAATTTACTTAATTTCTAGACAAACAAAGTATTCAATATTCATTCAGATAAGCCTAAACAAGAAAGTAATCTCACTTTAGATGAAATCAAACTACATAATTCTCATAGGCTAAGTTTCTTCGATTAAGCATCAACTACAAGTCGCACATCGCACAATAACAGTGACAAATTGGGAAAAAGTACTTTTTTGAGAATTTTAAAGGCAATAAAAATGAAACTAAAAAGTTTTGTTTATTATAATACAGTGATACATTACGAATGTCTTTATGACCTCTTAGAACTGAAATATTTTAAAAGGATGAATACCGATTTTTGCTTAACTCCTAAAATAATTAAATTTTTTTTTTAATTTTGACTTTAATAAATTCTTTATACGAGTAGTATTTTTCCAAGTAAAGCTATAGGCACAATGCACCGCACCTTTCCGTTCAAATTTAGCATCTATGTAGTGGTAGTCACAATGATAACGTTCCATTCCGACAATTTTAAAATAATAATACAAGTGACTATATAATAAAAGCAAAAACAACGTGTTGTAAAAGGGTTAAAAACGTTTATTTTCACTAATTATTTTTTAAATCAAACAAAACGTATCACTACACAGTTTTAATAGCCAAATGAGGTTATGTGTTGCGTTCAATTCCGTTCAATTTTAATTACTGCCAACTCGACGTTCCGTTCCGTTCATTGTGACATACCTACCTTAAACCCTATGCATTTGCATGGTAAGTTGATATTTTCAATATTTATAAACGGGGGCGGAACGGAACGGTGCGGCACATTGTGCTTATAGCTTAACAATGTCTCACTATTATTGTCGCTTTGCGAAGTAGAAATTCTCTTTATTTGATAAAATAACGACAAAGATCTTTGTGTAACCTTCATCCAGGTGCGCGTAGTGGTCTTAAGGTTAAGAAATGGTCTTAAGAACGATTCAATGTTTTAATATTCATTTCTAAGATTAAACAATAACTAAAGACCTATTGCACAATCATTATTGACAATAGTTACTTACTTAGGTATAAAATATGTTCACCTATTTTACCATCATTTGTCATCATAATCAATTAAAGTATTTTCCAATATTATATTGTTTCACGATCAATATTAAAATCTCAGTTATTGCATTATATACCATTTGAAATTTATTTATTTTACAATTTAGTTACTTAAAAAATATTTTTCGAAACCAATCAAAAATAATTGAATTAATATTTAATTTATGCATTTTGCAGCAAATATTATATTGCATACTTAAGTATTCTGTGTGATTTAGAAAAACTTGGCCTTAGAATAATATAGAAAAATGTGCCTTTTGTATTAAAATGTTTTGCTCAAAAATAATTTGATTTATACTTAAATTGAAATTAGTGTGCCTTTTAAAAAGTGATTTAAATTTAAAAAACAAAGAATAATGTAAACAAACATTAAAATCGTTAAATCTAGACATCTAGAGCTATTTAGTATACGTAATTTAGTTAGTTAAGATTTTTTTCAATTATAATATGGAGCGTTATTCAGTAAGAAATGTTACATCATCTCCAAATAGTGGTGCTAATAAAAAAGAATTACGACAATCAAGAATGGGATCATCATCATCAATGGATTCTACCAGTTCGAATTCATTGTACAGAAAATCCTATCCAAACAATGACATTAATGCCAGCTTTAGCAGTTCCTCCGTCGCTGGTTCCATTCAGGTTTGTTAACAATTTTTTTTTTAATTGTATTTGTTAAGTACTTATCGGCAACTTTTTTTTTTATTATTTATATTTATTATTAGTTGATTCTTAATCTTTATGATGCAATAGCGATACTGTTAAATGTTATATTTATACCATAGCAATAGAAATGTTGTTCATATAAAATTAACGATACATCTTATACCTACATACCTACATATTACAATCGTATAAGTTATAAGATTTAAGTAAGTACATATATTATTTACAGTTACAGTCATTAAATAAGGGACAGTATACTCAAGAATTTGAACTCTTAAATATTCTCAATCAAATAAAAGAAGACATTAAAAACTTTTTTTAATCCTTTTTTGTTCGTCTCAAGAATCGAAAATTACAATAAACACATAGAGATACGGAGAAATCTTATACACAGGCAAATAGAATTGTTGTCTGCCAACAAAATGGTCATTTTTACGTAATTAAAGTTAAAAAATCAACAAAAGAATATAACTCACTAAGAGTCAACCTGACCGTTATGTTACGAAATTTCCTTAAAAGTAGCCTAAATGGTGGTACAGGTAAAAACTAATGTAAACATTAATCTGAGACATACAAAAAAGGTTCATGCCCTTTTTGTCTGTTTGATTGTCTGTCAAATTATTAAATTTAGTCAATATAATTATATTCAAACAATAGAGCAAATCTGTACGATATAGTTTTTAAACAATTACGTATTTATATAAGATCTTTTATAACTATAGACGGTGCTTAGAATGACTCAGAATTATATGCATACTTAGTACTTCAAATATCAGTGTGGTTGTTGTTGTAGTTGATACAAGTATCAACTAGACGTGCTCCTTATCTCAGTACCAAACTTATCAATTTCCAATCTTTACATTGTTCCTAATCTTATTACTTTTACTGTATAACTATATCGATATTAGTTACCTTATGTACTTTTATATTGTTTTATTTGTTACATACATATGTAGTTACTCATACTACATATACATATACATATGCATTTTATGTTGCATTCAAAATTGATTAAATATACATACATACATATGTATTTTTATTAATTTTTCTGCAACAGTTCACATGCATAATTGTATAGTTGGTTGTGTTTGATATATTTTTTTTTAATTTGATATTAAAATTTCGTAAAAAAAAAAATTAATTTTAATTTCATCACTTAGTTAAATATCTTGAAAATTATATTGATGACACGTAGGTATACTTATTATGGATAGATCATTTTTATATTTATAGCCGTAAGCATATTTTTGTCATTAACATATCCTATCCTATCATTAGTATGGCAAGAATTATTAAAATTTATTTCGTTAAACAAACATTCTCACATGGGAACAAAAGAAACATTTCCTTCCAAATTATATCATTGAATAACTACAATAGTGTTCTCTGGAACAATCCTTTCTTTTATTTAATAAATAAATCTAGGTAATTAAGATGGTCGACTTATTTATCTGTATTTATGTTGGTATTGAATTTGTTAGAAACTTACAATATCGAATATAATTTTGTGATAGAGAAATCAACAGTAGTCCTTCTTGCGTACGGTTTTTTATTTAGGAAATATTGCATCGGGCAAGAATCGGTTTATTCGAACAAACATTCACACAAAAATTAACAAAATATTTCATCTGATTTTAGTTATTAATAACTTCAGGTACAATTACCGATATTTGGTCGATGCGGGTCGCACAAAGACCATTTTTTCGAAGAGGACAAAACACATATTCAGCGATTATCCGGCCTTGGCCCATAAAAGGCTTCGCCACCTAGGAAGCTACATTCTGACTCCAATCGACATCCGACAGAACAGCCCCTCTCGGGTGCTACATTCATTAATAACACCTTGCTAATAGAGTACATTTAAATATCAGTAGGGACATCTAGATCTTTTAGGTCTCAGTGGTGAAGGGTTAATAGCCCTACAGCCCCCCTAACCTATAACCTAGTTATTAACTTCAGGTACAATTACCGATATTTGGTCGATGCGGGTTGTACAAAAAACCCATTTTTATAAAAGTACGAATGTAATCTGGAATCCTTAAGAAAATATTATGCAATAATCGGTTTATTAGAAACAACATTTACACAAACAAAGAATGAAGTACACCCAACTCTTTTTTTACACGGTCTTTTTTTACACGATTCTGAAATAACACGGTCCACAAAAAGCAAAAAATAT
>JANSTT010019165.1:0-12066 GCA_026745375.1 Platyura marginata | reverse complement strand
TAAATATAAATCAGAGTTTAAGTTAAGCTTTATTTCTTTTGTTAACATCTAATATTATGATTCGTCAAAAAAGGGGTCTTCCTTAAAAAAATATGCGAATGTTTTAATTTGGTTGTATTGGAGTGTGTCCAACTTGGTGTTGTTTTTACTAAAACCTTACAAATGCTTGCTATTTCACGTCATGTTTAAAGCAATGCCTTTTTTTAGTTACAATCCGGCCTGAGATTCAATTTAACATAACAGAAAGAAACGCTTCATGTTTCAACTCCAGTTGGTCTAGAAACCGGGACCTCCCACTCCGAAGTTAGTGATCCCCATCATCTGATGGTCTGATTGGTCTGCGAATGTTTTTTCTCGGGAAAAACAAATTTCACATGCCACTGATCTTTAATCTAAGCTAATTGGTATTTGTAAGCCTTCTATTCAGAATTATCTCATACATATATTTTCTCCAGATAATTACTACATATTTGTATTATAAAAAAAAAAAAAAATTAAGAAGCAAACATAAAAAATTAAAATTAAAAATATTTCTATTAAAAGTGACAACATCCAGCTGGTTAAGTTGATCGCGCTGCCATGGTACATACCTCATGAGCATAAGAGTATCATTTCATTACAAACAACACAGCAACAAATAAATAAAAAAAAAAAAAATTAAAAAAAACGCGTAACTGTTCATCTGTATATCCGCATGAGATGTATGTAAATCAATATAAGCCACCTGGCTCTGGCGGCTTTTTCGGTCTATTCTATTGAAAGGTAGACAGACCTCTACTGAAGTTGTAAATGTTGTGGTATTGTATAATTACATTTAATTGGTGTGGCTCTCTGTGCGCTAATTATCCGAACATTGATCGTATATAACTCAGTAGGTTCAGTGATTGGTACATAAATACATAATGTACGGATAGAGTTTGCGTTACATTTTTATATCGATCACAAATTTTCTGGTTAATTTTAAACCGGCAAGTCATTCTCTGTCTGATGTTTGTTTATTTCTGGTTGAATATTAATCAAAATATTGGCGACATAATGCTTAATCTTTGACGCAGGCACGATGCCAAATTATTTTGTTTACAAAAAATCACTCAACTAGTGAATACCTTTTTCTATTCCGCATGATATATACTGGAATATTTAAGCTTACAATCTTTACATGGTGGTAACATAACAAATAATATAATATTTTGCCAAAACCAGAACTACCTCCAATAACATTAATTATCCTTTTACCATCTATAAAAAAAAAAAAAAAAATTAAAATCTAAAGATCTCTCGTCGTTTCTTTAAAGACATCACAAAATTAAACTAATTCAAATGGGCAGCTGTTGCTTTGAATCTACAATAAAACTGAAAATAAAGAAGAAGAAAAAAAAAGCTGAAGTCGCCTTTACATGAATATATAAAGCGACTTTACTGTCACGCAATCACTTAGAAGTTTCACTTAAAAGATTATGTAAATGTATAGTAAAAATGGTATCAAAACAGTATCAATGGTATGTCTAAGTCCAGTTTCATTTCTGGTGGCATGTGACAAATACATCACTCTGATTAAAATCTGACTTCTTTAGATTATGAATGTATGTATGGAATGGAAGTACATTTGCTTGACCGGTTGGGATGGTTTTAGTCTAATATTGATATTTCTACCCATAATTTCGGGTAAATTATGATTATTATCCATTTTATTATTAATCGTAGAGGAATTTAATGAAATTAGCCTTTTGTTGATATTATGCGAAGGTAATGGAATTTCGGTTTTAATTAAATCATTTCAGTGAAAATATAATTTAATATAAATCGTACACTGTAAAAATCGATAAGAATGTATTTATATCAAAAGATATGTGAAAGGATATGTCACTGTGTTGCATTTTAGATTGAATTTTTTTATATGACCTCTTGTATGCATATTTTTGAAAATCCCATTTTTTTCCACACTAAAAAATAAGTTGAAGCTTTGTTTTCGCTTTTTTTTCAAATTTTTGTGTTTTCTCTACGTTTTGAACATTTTTAATCGTAAAACTGCAATAAAAATGTTGGTAGTAATTATCGCTCGATTACCTGATATACACGCTAATTCAAGAGAATTCAGCTAGAGACGGTTTTTTGTGAACGAGCTCCACTCCTTCGACCCCCTTCCATACGATTTTTTTTTTTGAAAACACGTGGTTTTTTTGTTGTTAATTTTTTCGTTTTTGACACACTAAATATTAAAATTTCATGAAAATCTGTAAATGCATAGAGGTGATTGAGGAAGGGTAGTTTAGTGTGAAAGCCGTGCAGATATATTTTTTATTGTAATCTATCTTGATAAAAAAATCTTTTGCTAAAAATATATCAATAATTTTTTACTGTGTAAAGTTAATTAATTATACAGTATATGTACAGGTATTGTACTACATTGTGTATCAATAATATTAAAATTGTCTGTAAAAAAGTATTATAAAAACAATTACCGTAATTCGAATTGGATAAAGTAAAGAAATAAATAACAAATAAAACACTTGACAGCCTTGGTAGTGGAAGTTTTTATACCCCCAAAAAATTAAAATGAAATTAAAAAAAAAACTATTAACTTAATCGTTTATTCATTTAGGACTATTTTGGCTGAAAAAAAAAAAATTAATAAAAAACCATGTGACATTGTATGTACGACTTTACGTTACAATTACCTACAAGTAGAAAACCAGTTTAGATAAAAAATGTATTTTATTTGTTAACATTAGTTAATGGAACGACGCGTGTTGTAGACTTGTATTATCCATTTGTTTAATGATTTAATAAATTCGTTAAAGAAAAGGTTAGAATATTTGTCCATGTGGACAATTATTTATAAAACTGGTAACCGGTAGCCATCTCGCGTGCGTTAAACCATATGCATTAACTTTTTTTTTTTTTAATATTTATATGAAAGTTTAATTGTCATTATGTAAATGTATACTTAGTGAAATATTAGGTTGGTACATTACATTATGTACAGAGTACGAATTAAGTAGTCTACAAATTTTGAATAGGTATCGTATAGTGTGTGGGTTCAATAAAAAAATTAATAACATCTAGTGTCAATTCAAATTGAGACTATGATTAAATTATATATGTAGGTCAATAATAGGGCCTCTAATTTAAATTAAAAAAATTAATTATAAAAAAATTTACTTAATTTTTAATGGATAAAAAAAAATTATTTTCGAAAAACCTAGTAAGTATATTAAGAAAAACATAAAAATTCATAATTTCTAAACCAAGTTGAGATAAAAATTTTTTTTTGTTAAAATGTCTTCTTTCTTTTTTGGAAGATGAAAAATAACCTTTGAACTAAAGAAAAAAAATATATAGGAAATATGGAAAAATATATTTTTTTTACCTTTTATAAAACAACTTTTTATAAAACAACCAAGTTTTATCAAAATCAAAAATCATGAGTTCATTTCAGTTCACTTGTCGAAATTATTTAACAAAATGGGATCGACAACAATTTTTTAGTTTTCCGCATAGTGTTGATTTAGATTTAGAATATGATCGAAAAGGGCATAATTTAAATTGTAACAGATTCAATTGATTTTTAGTACTAGTTATAAACTAAAATTTTTCACTTATGAAACTAAACTGAAATAATAATTGTATTAAAATTATCCGTCAGTCATAAGGGTCCGCTGACTGAAATTGTTGGGGGCAAAAATTTTTTTTCGCAAGCAAAAATAACTAATTAAAAATTTCAGAATTTTTATTCAAATAGAAAAACATGTTGGATGGCACGTACCCCCCGAGCGGACGCCTATGCCGTCAGTCATATCTTTTAATCCTTTTTTCTATCTAATTGGTGAACTGTGTCGTGTAAAAGGTTCGTTTTTATAAAAGTTAGAAACTTTGAAAAAAACCCATTATGGCTTAATTATATGTAATGGATGGAATTAAGAAAACCATACTATTTAATAGTTGAGTAAGACGTTATTTTTAAAATGTGTCCAAGAAAGGATAATCCAAAATAAATATACCCGGACAACATAATCCTAAATGTATTAACATCAAAATCAATGTTCTTCATATTATTATGATGGATTTTATGATCTATATTTTCTACTATATAATCATCGTTTGAACAAAAAAAATCGATTTCATTTTGTTATCCATGAAAGGTAGAAAGCAACTACATATATGTAGGTACTATGCCTATACCTTCAATCAATCAAAATATCGAAAATCCTTTACTGAATTGACATCGATGTAAAAGCAATACATTGGTTTTAAGATATTTCCTTCACATAAATAAATAAATAAATAATCGACAAAACCATGAGTTGTGTTATTGATATTTCTCTGTAAAAGTGGAGGATTTTGGTTTATTTTTCTAAAAATGAAAAGGAAAAAAAAAAATATTGAAGAAACTATATCAAAGATGCAAGGTGCGCAACTGAAAAGGAAATGTACAAGAAGGACCGGATAAAAAAAAATATATTCACAGATGTTACTATGTGTTTAACATATAAAACAGCTTAAAAACAGATTTTGTATTCATCGACGCACCTGTCCCTTTTTTGTATATGTACAATGTACATATACGAGATGATGCTATTTGAACATGTACCGTAAAGAACGTGAACATATAATTTTATCCATGGTGGTTGGTGTTGCTAAAAAAAAAGTTCCTCTCCCAATAAAAATAATCATCACCCATCGTACAATAATTTGATATTGTATAGAAGATATAGAGAAGACAGGCCACAAGTACAACCAGACCCAGACCACCGATCGACCCATATTATGTACTGGTGCATGTTCGTAAATAAAACGTGAAAACATCACTTTCAATTGAGATGATTTGATTTCGAAAGAACCCTTGAGAATTTACCAATTTTGATCTGTAATTTCTCATTTTATGGCATTTCTCGATTTCACATTTTCTTTTTCCTTCCTTCCTTATTTTCTTATATATAGGAAAAGGGAATTATGGTGCTTGGGGAAAATGAAATATTAATAAATTGAATGTGCATTTATACATACCTCTTACACTAACTGTAACTGTTGTATGGTGTACTTTGGAAGGAATATTTAGCTACAATATATATGTTTTTTTTTAAATTAATTTTTTATATCGTCAAAATATTTGAAAAACTACAGGGATAATCAAAAGTAATAAAAAATACTGATAGTTTTCCAATAGTACTCTCTCAATATTGAGCATATTTTATCCTATAACATGCGGTGTAAATGTTTTTTAACCGCGGTGTAAATGTTCCTATAACACGATGTAAATGTAATTTAAAAAAATGGCATTAGCAGTCATTATTTATATCTCCTACAGCGCGATTTCTGACAACGCCGCATTATGTAGGAACGTATCTAGGGGTTTTTTTTTGTTTTGAGCATACTTTGAACATTTATGAGCTACCAGGATGTTAAATACCAGATTTTATTAATTTACAAAAAAAAGTTTTCGAACTCAACAATTTTTTAATTTTTTTTAGAGATACTAAATACTAAGTTTCTTGTTCATTTTTTTGGCTGATTACTACTTCTGGTGAATTTAATGTGTTTCAACTGAAAGATTCATTTACTAAAAAATCATTTTCGAAAAAAAGGCATAACAGTAAACAATAATTATTGGAGTATCTAATAAAAAGGGGTCTTATTAAATTCAAAAATAGGACAAATACATAACTTTGGTTTCCTGTAATTTAAAAAAAAAAAAAAACAAAAAACCAAATCATTTCATTACATGATGACAACAATTCTCTATAGTATTAGCTGAAAATAGACGAAACTTAATTTTACACAAATGATGCTTAAAATGTTATCACATTGAAATGCAAATTAAAATCTACCGATGAAGGAAATTGTTTGGGGCAAAGTTTCATTATATGTCATGCCAACTGTCGCACATTATTATACATCCGTAGATGGATACCGTATGGAATTTGACATTGAAAGAGAGATAGTAAGGCACAGATACGAAGTGATTTCAAAGTATCAAAAGCGGAAGTGAAAATTTCGCAGCTCATTTATCATTCATGAAAAATATCTGTACCTCTTATAATAACAACAACAATACATATACATATATATAATAACAAGAACGCACTATTCCTTTCAAGTTCTGCCACAAAGACAGAAGCGATATTATAGAGAAGAGTCAGACTGTTTAAAATAAACATTCGTTTTACACCCGTCAACCCTTATCATTATCACTTAGAATAGGCGCTACCGTTTTCGTTTATGTATGTACCCACCACCAAATATAATGATAGACGGCAATAGTCGTAAAAATAAATATTTTTTTATCTAAATCCACTGATATAACAATTCCTGATGTATACATAACTGAATATACAATACAAGACACAAGCTATGTATGAAGAGAGCAAGAGAGTTCAACGTTCGGTGATTTTCACCAAACAGGATGAAAAATAATTTTATCGTCACTCCGGAGCACATAAAAATGGTGTAAATAAGGATATAAAATGGTTTGTTATATATATAATATATATATATATAATACTCACCCCAATCAAATTCTCTAATTCCCCAAGCCATTCGTTGAGCAATTTATCTGGGTCATCAGATAGAGCTGTTGAGGACATTATGAAGATTCCTGAAATGATTATAAGAAAATATTTGTAGTTGATTATTAGAAATTGAGAATATATTAATTATATCTATGTAGATATCTATTATATGCCATTAATCTGTATATAGAAGACGGGTTATGGATGAAAGTTCCAAAGTTCCATATTACTGGTATTATAGAGAGATATTTTTGTATGACGCGACTATAAACGGATATGTTGGGAAAGGGTGGATTTTGGGAAATATCTATAGAGTTGAAAGGTATTTTTTTATTGAAGATTCTTTAGATTTTTCTTTTTATATATAATATGTTCTTTAGGTACTTAAACTTATATTATCGGCTAAATTTTGGTTATGTAGATAAAATTCTTCGATTTCTTATATTTGAATTTTTCTCTTTGAGCTTTTTTTTTGTTTGTATATATATATAAGATCCTCGTACGGTCGTACATATTATGGATATGTGATGTAGGAAAGAGTTTTATATAATTTTTCACTTAAATGGTTCTTTAGACTTCAGTAATCTTAAAATAGAATTAAACGCTTGACATATTTTATAAGAAGAAAATATCAATACAGTAAAGCTCTTTACGATATTAAATACCATCGACTATGTACATCGTTTATTGTATTTATTTTTAGATATAAATACATGTAAAATGTACGTGAATAAGAGAGCCAAAAATATTAAAATACAACAATTCTTATTCCTGATTTAATATACACCGAACTATTTTCTACAGGAAACTTAATAGGGTATATACAGGGAAAATTTCTAGTATAAAATCTATTGAAAAGTAATTTCTAATGAAAATTCCCCTTAAAGCTTCTGAAATTACATATGTATATACAACCAAAAAATAGTTGATTCTACTCTGGAATTGTTCCGACGTGAACTCATCTAGAATATATTCGATTAAAATTTTCGGCAGCAAATGGTTTTATTTTTATTTTAGTGTGAGAGAGAACGGGCGTTCTAGAGAGCCCGAAAGTTCTTAGGCCTCGGATAAATGGGTCCTTTAGACATCCCTCTTTTGTATACATTTGTCTCGATTGAGCTTATTTGTCGAAAAATGCAGCACTTGAGGTGTTCTTTTTACGGAAATCTTACAAATGCACTATTTCACCGTCATTTTTTAAACAATGAGATTTTTGAGATAATGGCATAATTTAGACTGTTTCTAAGTGCAATCTAACCACCCGGCCTCAGATTCAAATCAACATATAAGAGAAAAACACTACATGTTTCATCCTCAATCGGTCTTGAACCCAAGACCTCCCACTACAAAGGTACCATCTGACCCCATCATCTTACCCATTCAGTTGGTTAGAAAATGGTTTACAGTTATTAATAAAAATTTAAAAAAAAACCGGAGGAACATTTTTTTGGCATCTTCTATAATGTTTAAGATGCACATAAAAAGAATGTGGGTGGCAATATTGTGCAAAACTTTTTTATATCGGCTGTGTTGATTGGTACCGTAATAAAAAAAAAACTAAATTTTACATATGTATGTACAGTATATACATATATACCTACTTGTACATAATATATAAAAAACCAAATGTATCTCTTTATGTACAATCTTCTTGGAATCATGGAACACCAGTTTTTATAGTTTTCATTTAACTGAATTCAATAAAATCAACCAACAGTGTGATTTATTTTAAATTTTTATAGACCTCCTTTCTCTTTCTCTCTATCTGATGGCCATATTAATAATTATTTTCTATTAAAAAAAAAACTGTCCATGTGAGTTAAAAATATGTTTTATCACAAAAAAAAAAAACGCCTAACTAAATAGTTTAACGAGAAGACAAAAAAAAAAAACTGACGTCAATTCTAATATAAAACTTAATCGTATCACAAATACGACAATCCCGCACGACCTCACCATATATTTTTAAGTAATTTGAATTTGTGTCATCGGTCTAATTACAACTTAACTGAATAAAAAGCGTTTGACAAATTATTCATTAAAATGTCTCACATTGTTGTTGGATGGAAAGAAGATATTCTCCATATACATTTTATCTATATCAGTATCATGTACAAGTACAATCTCGATTTGCGATTGTTATTATTTAATACATAAAACGTTTTTTTCTTTTTCTCAAGCCACATCAAGAGACTTGAGAGTGTTGAGCGTTATGTTCCTTTTAAAATATTTTTGTTGCTGTTGGCGGCCTGTAATTAAAATAAAACCATGGTTTGCAGAATAATTTAACGTTTTTTTTTTTTGTTGTGAAAATTTTAATTAACCTATGGGTGAATATTTTAACAGTTCTGTTAATTTAATTGATGATTTGTTTGCCTATATTGTATTTAAGCGAGTAATTGGTTTTCGAGATAAAGTCTGACAATGCGTTTTTCATTGATAATAATTTGTGTTTGGAAATAAAATCAATTTGTTCCGTAATTTGTAAAAACTCATAAAAATTGTTAATGGAAAAATGAAAGGACATAAATATGGAAGTTGGGGTGGGGAGAAGGGTAATCTTTTAAATGAAATGAAAAATACTGGATGGAGGGATGTTGAGAATTTACAACAAAAATAATGGTTTTGGGGAGCTCTTAGCTGATATCCATTTATATTCGATCTGGACCACGTTTGAAAAATCTTATTAGATCACGAAAATGACGAAAAATCATAATGCACTCTTTGACTTTATTACTTAACCCTTTCATAGGGGCTACAATCATATTATAAAAATTTCCAAAATTACTAAGTTTAAGTTTTCAGGCAGATATCATTCAATATTATGTCAGATTTACCAGCAGAAAAGATTAAAAGAAGACTCTCAATAAAAGTCTGTAAAAATAACCCCAAACCTATTGTAAGTGAATCATATTTAACAGTAACTCGCTATTGTAGATATTCCAGCGAAACTAAACGAGATCTGAGAAAATCTTTTTTTCTCTTTTTCTTTTATATACATAGTTAATATTTTTCATTAAATGCGAATTAATGGATCTAAACACACTTAGTCCCTAGGTAATTGTTTATACAACAAAAAAAAACTGTTAGGATGAGGAACCCTATCTTCATATACACATATTTTTATAAGTTACTCAACTGTAAATTATGTCTTATATACATATACGTAATTTATGATTTCATATTTTTCGGTAGAATTTCCTCTATGTCTATCTCTATATGATGTTATAGTAAAAAAAAAAAATTCCCATAAACAGATAAACTTCCTAGAAACATTGTTTATTTTCCTGACGATGACTTTCTTTGCCTAAAGGCAAATAATAAAGACCAGTATAGTTATTGGATCATTAGCCTATCTAAATGAAATTCTAAATATCATGCGGACGCCATGTCAGCTTTTAAAAGCTACGATCTACATTTTCTCCAGCATATACATATAGATATAGAGACATAAAATGTTTAATGGAAACAAACAAAATGTACCATGTCTTGCGAAGATAATGACACATTGTAATAAAATTATTCAAATCAAGAGCCATATAGCACAAAATCTGATTTCTGTGTCTGTCAGTTATAGTGACGTAATCAACTATCAACCATATTGTATAAAAAGTATGAATCCGGCTTAATATTCATTGCTGCCTTAACACGTTCTTATTATTATCATTAAAAAGAAATCAAGATGTTGCATTATACGTAATTGTAATGACATTCTCTCACTCTTAAGTATTTAATATTAATTTTTTTTTTATAACGACTTTTAATTAAATTTTTTACTGTTTCTTTAAAGAGTAGTATAGTGTGTCACAAAATGTATAAGACAAAAAGGATTTTTTTTTTAAATATTTAAGGTAAATATAGGATTTGTGTTTTTTAAGTTTTAAACACTGCATTATGCATTTTGGATAATGTAAAAAATGTAAGTTAACACGTTTAGCGCCATAATAATGTTGGGGATTTTTTCTGGGGTAGTTATATTTCCAATATAATTGAAATATAATTACGAAACTCTCATGTCCAAAAAAATTGTTAGTACACCGTAGGACCAAAGAATCAACAACCATTTATGCAAAACCTAATATAAAATATGTCTACCGATGGTCATGCGGCGCTAAAACTAATTCTATCTGGACCAATATGTACTACCGGTGGATATTATGGCAATTAACGGTGCTTATTACATAAGTATAACATTAAGAGAATGAAAATCAATTTTGTGACTCACTGTGACATTATTATAAATACCACGATCAAATGTGAATGCTAAAAGTGTTCTACGGCCGGCGCCATAGTACAAACAATTACCGCAATTAATTTCAATAAAGTAATGCAGTTTTTTTTTCTTTTTGCAATATGTTCTGTATGTACAGTACATATGGTATGTATGTATGTACTTTGACTTTATTACAAAAATAAATAAAAATTGTAATTGTAATCTAATAGCTTAGTTTCTTTTATGCATGACTAGACTAAGCCCACGGTCTATAATACTCGTAGGTCTCCATATTCATATAATGAAAATAATATATATGTACATAAATTTCGCATATATACATTTTTTTTTCTCAATCAGCTGTTGTATACCTCTAATTACGTATAGAAACCATTAACTTTTTTTGGCGTTTACTTTGTCTGAAAGATAGCAAACATATTTTTTAATTAAAATTATTTTTTAAATTCAAAAAGAAGTAAAATAAAAATAATTTAGAGTAAGAATATCGGAAGTACATATGTACCTACAGTGAACAAAATAAGTCTCCGTACGATTACTGTAATATGAAAAATCTTGAAAAAGTATAGAAAAAAATACTTACATATTAATTGTTGTTAATTGTATATATACTTTTTTGAAGATTTTTCACGTTTGAAAGTAAAAGTAGATATTACTTATCTTAACATACAGTGTCATGTAAGCTAAACATTCTTTTTTTATATTACAAATTGTTGTAAAATTATGGTTTTAGCGAACTTTAATTGAATAAAAATAAATCCTATTCGAGTTTTTTGTTCAAATGCCAAATTAGTAATGTTCTTTAACGTTCATTACCATATCTCATAAAAGTGAACGGTTATGTTTGTAATTATTTAAATAGGTTACAATTACAATTATTTAACGATTATGACCGTACTTTGTTCAAATAGGGTAGGTGTAACATATGGACAAAATTTTAAGTCGAAATATGTACATATGTGCGTCCGTCAATCAAGAAATGCCGGCTTAACGGAAATAAAATGAATAAATAAGGAGTACATTTACACTTTATAATTTTATACAGTACCCATCGTATATGGGTCACCCTATATATACATGAGTTACAGGCGAAAACCATACCCGTAGCCATATAAGACGCCAAAAAAATAGTTTTGTGATAAAATACAAGAATATATTTTGGATTCAATACAAATATTCTAGAAGCCAAACCAAAGTCGCTTGGTATAAAAATTCAAATGATTATTCGAAGACAATATTTCTTAGATTATACCATAGATAAAGTATAATATAGATACTGCACTTCATGTATCTAACCTTCATACAAAAATTATTTTGAGTTGGAGG
>JANSTT010019164.1:0-12067 GCA_026745375.1 Platyura marginata | reverse complement strand
TTCCCATCTTCCAAATTTCCTTAGTTTTAAGTAGCGTAAAATGAATATTAATAAATTTAATAAATTTTAAACATCTGTGTTTTCTAATTTTAAGTAAAGTGGTGTCCCAAGAGCCAGGGGCATTACACATTGTTCAAGAGTTTTTTATTTTTCTTTAAATGTACAAACAAATGAATAAGAGAATCCATCATTGATTGCATCTCAGAAGCTAGATATATTATTATATGAAATTTCCATTCAATTCAATCATTTAATAAAGAACTATACATTGTCCCTACTACTATTTGCAATGGGATCGCCAGTTGGGATATGCTAATCATTCCATTTCATCATTCCATCTCCATATAGGTATTTCTTGGAACTAACTAAAAACAATTAGTTAGACCTCAGGCATATTATAGCTCACAATACCAATAAAGTTTCTCTTCCTTTTAGAGAATCCCAATTGTCAGTCTACCATAACGAAACTATGACTTCATACTAAAATGTGAAGTTGGTTCATATTGGTGGTTGGGGAAGATATCGACAGTGAAGAAGCGATAATGTTATAAATTTGCAGATATTTTTAGGCGGGTATTTCTTTCTAATATATCGATGGCTTATATACAATACCCGTTAACTCATTTTTATGTACTTTTCAAGAGACAGTAAAAACTTTATTATTTTGTATAGCGTATTGAGTTAGCGGATGGTGAAACAAAAAAAAACCAAATTTAAAAAAAAAAATCGGTAAAAATGAGTTAGCGGGTATTGTATATAAGCCATCGATATATAGAATGATAAACAAGAAAGTGTCACAGTCGACGTGTCAGAAGCTACTAACTTCACAAAATGAAAATTAGAGAAAATTGATGTTTATTATTTGGAAAATTTTTCTTCTGACTATACAAAGAAAACAGTACTTGTAGTTACAAATAAGATTAAAGTTGTAAGATGTAAAATTTATAAGATAATGCATTTAGAAAGTTTTATATTAATTTATTTCAATTTTTTTTGGAATTTTTGAAATAATTCTAATAAAATTCAAAAACTGTTGTCATTTTTTTGCGAAGATTTAAAATATTAATTATTAAGTGATGAAATGGTAATATAACGATACATAGGGAAATTTTCAAAAAATGGAGTTAAACCGTTTGGCTTCTGACACGTCCATATGAACCTTACATACCATTATAAAATAAAATTCAAGAATTTCCTAAAAATATCTCTACAAAATTAATTACAAAAATGTTTTTGCTTACTCTCAATCGTACATTAATAAATTGTCGACAAAACGCAACGGGATACAATAATCGATTGTCGACTCTCATGTGTGATCCGATAAAGTAGCAGTAGGGCCACAATTGTGTCATACATTTTTGTCAATATGTGACAGAAAATCCACATTTTCACCACATTTCACCACAAAGGTGTCAAATTATGGTGGAACAAATATTAATAAAATGTGACATACATAAATGCGAGAAAATGTACAGTGTTTTTTTTTAACCCTAATCCAACCAGGCTATTTTTACCTTGGTAAGCTGTGCCAGTCATTTTTATTTTTATTAAATTTAAATGTTGAAAATATTATTTTATTTTTTTGTTGTGTAAAAATGTCGAATGCTAAAATACATAAAGCCTCCGATCGGTAATACTCGTATACATACGTATTAAATAAAAAAGGAGAGCTTTCAAAATGAAATGTGTCTGAAAGACAAACTTTGGTATAGGATTAGGGTTAAATCATGAAAAAGTCGTCAAGAAACGCAACTTAAAACTAGGGTGGTAACATAAACATGAATCAGAATAGTCACTGGTGCATATTTACCTAATTACATATTATATTGTACTTTCTCTATATATTCACATTTCTTCTACATACATATTTATGTACACAGCCATATTAAACAAGAAAACCAGAAAACACGAACATTGAAAAGTGTCATGATAATCACAAATATTCTATGTTCAATTTGCAATTGTTGTGATTCTTGTTTAAAATTGGATTTGTTTTGGAATGGCACTTGAAACCATATAATGCACTGGTTTACTTCTAATCGCCAGGATTTTCTGTCTGTATCAGAACAAAAATGGATAATGACAGAACGTATGGTTATACACCCTCAACCCCTGTAACATTTAACAACTTCATAGAGAATTCCAATTTACCAAACAGAACTTTGTTTTTGGAAAAAGTTTATCTAAAACTTTCTGTTTATATAAGTACCATGAATTACCTATACCTAAACCTAAACATATGAATATGGATATGTATATGCAAACATACATACATACATCCATACATATCTACATAAGTATGTACCATGTAAGCAAACCTATAAAATGTGAAAACTCTTTAAATTTGTTTTTGGAGAGCTTTTTGGAACTTTGATAACTTTATATATACATCCAAAAATAAACATTAATTATTCATAGAAACATTTCTGAATTTCATTTTCGAATTATGGTTTTTTTTTGGTTATAGGAAGTTGTTTTTCCTATGTACAAATGAACATATACATAGTTGATACATATTTATGTACATATAGGTATAGTTGATTTATCTAGAATTTATTGTAACGAGAAGTATTATATCGGAACACATAATGTATTTATGTTTATACAGCATAAGTTTGTAGCTAAAAAAACCAAATAGCATTAACAAATTTTCTTTCTTGTTATGTTATCTAAAGAAGGAATATTATTTGGATAGCAAAAATATTTTCACAACAGCAATTATTAATCAGTTTTATCGGCATTCGGTTTTGCTATAATTAAACCTAAACGAAAAAAAAAGAAAAAAATCTTTCACCCAGAAACATTGGATATTATTCTAATCCAGACCAATACAAACAAATCTAAGTATAAATAATCAATACGTACACAGATACAATTTAAAAATGGACACTAAGAATTAGCGAAATAAATTGGAAACCAAATAACTCTTTTTATCCTTTTTACTAATCATTTGTAAATTCTAAAGTAAATTTTTTTTATCATTTTCATTCTTCTTTTTTTTGGAGTCTGCAAAATCAATTTTCTACCCAAATTCGAAATAAATAAATAATCTTTATTAAGAGCGTATACAAAATTACGCTGCCAATGGTTTCAAAGTATTCATGATCAAAGTAGGAATTTTATTAATGTCCTGTCACTCTTTTCTGCTTCAAGAATATTGAAAAAGTGGGTGCGACTTCGTGTAAGGTGATTCCTGATTGGTGATTGTTACTTAAGTGACTTTCAAAAGTGATCATTTCAATAAAGTGATTGTTTATGATGGTGATCACTTTGAACGTGCCAAGAATTTAAATTCAGCTAACTTCACGGTATACAAAAAATGACGTCTAGATGTCAAAATAAATGTTTTCTGTCGGATTTGTTTGTTTTTATTTTTCTGTAGCGGCTATTTTACAGTGTAATAAATTAATTACTGGTTATTATTGTATGTGAGTATAATTTCGACTTATATGGCTATCACATATTTGATAAAAGCTTTGGAAAATGTTTGCATATTTGCACTATAGCTATAGCAATATACTTTATATAGCCAAGTCGTTTGGCAAACACCAAACGTCATTCCAAACGGAATTAACCAAATCATTTGGAAAATGTGTTCTGTAGTCGTGGCATCGCTAAAATAATTAAAATTTGTCATTCAGTTATTTAATCAATTAATTAATAATTTTGCCTTCAACTGATAATACTAATAATCAAATTAATTAGTTAATGTACTACCTATACATTGTAATACAATTAATTTTTTTTTGTTCAAATTTAATTATTTTTTTTATTTAAAAAGAAATTTAACTGCACAAAATTACGAAAAAGACACCAATTTTGATGTCAAATATTACGTTGGTTTACAGCCAGAATTCACTAAGTACATTTTGCAGTTTTTCGGTTTTTATACTAAATTATATATATTTTTAAAGGCTGTTAGGCGCAATTCTATTACAGCAAAACAATAGTGCTAAGTATCGTTAAGTTATTTTTTGACTTAGTGAATTCTGCCTTTGAACCAACCATATTTTGTTACTTTTTGGTGATTTGCTTGGTAACAGTCACTTTACATGAAATGACTTTTAATTAAGTGACCAACATGAAGCCAGCTCTCTTCACGTGGAGAAAACACACACAAAAAAGACGTGAAGAAAATACAAAAAAACGCGAAAATTTTTATGAAAATTTCTACACAAACCATAGTTTTCCTTTTATATTTCATATTCAGTGTGGAAGCAAAAAATATACAAAAATATCCAAAATTTCATTTAATATCAGCCCATATCTCCCCTATATTTAAGTATTGAGAAGATAAAATGCTTTTGTTATTTGCATTGTTTCCTTTATTGACCTTTTGTTATTATTTAACAATTTGCATATGTATTAAGTAAAACGCTCAGCATTACCATAAATACTAGTATCGTATTTTTACCCAAATGTGTTGGAAATTTAAAAAAATGAAAAAAGGTAATTAATTACCAGTGATCTTTAATTAATTAGTGAAATTTATAGATTTGTGTTCATTAACGTTGAGATTGTTTTTAATTTGTTGTAAGTATTTGTCATACATAGTAATTTGGCGTAAAAATGCCCACTCAGGGTCCATCTTTGTAAAATTGTTACCCAAAAATACTGTAGCGTGTAGGGATTATTGAATGGTCTATGGGTTTAAGGAGTTTTTTGGGTAACAAATTTGGAAATATATTTAAAATATAGTTTCCACCCTAATAATACCGCAAATGAGTGAATAAATCGAATTAGAAAAAAAATGTATGCAAAATACCCATTCAAACTATTTTATATATACAAAAAAATATGTAAAAATTTTCTTTTCAAAGGAATTCGTTGCAATCTACCCGCAGCACCATTGGAAGCGCCCCAGGTCTATGTTGGTGAACACAATATTAAAATTACCTCTGGATGTGTTAAATTAGATAAGGTATATCAAATATGTTAAATCACCGAAATCATTATAATAATTTTGTTCAATTATGGATATTAGATCGCGAAATTTGTTTTGGACGATTATTTTAGTAAAAACAAATTTGTGGTATCGGTAACGACTGGTGCTTCTAATGATAATGGCAAAACAACAATTCAGAATGGTAAGTACATATTTTGATATTATATAGATTTTATTATTTTTATATTATGTAGATATTAAATTATACTCGTATGTGGACTTGTTTATTATTTTTTATTTATATAAAAAAAAATCAAGCTTCTAGCTTGATACATTCTTAGGCTGATGCCACAGTGCCAGCGCTCATAAATTTCAATTTCATATATGTAGGTATTTCAATATCAAACGCGTAATGTGTGCATAGTACAAACGGAGAGGCGAAGCTTGCGCCAAGCGGTTTCATGCACCAAGAGACAAAGCAGAGTGAGTAAAGTTTTGTCGCGCGACTGCATACTGTTTATCCATATATTTTCGTAGTTTTGAGTTTTAGAGCAAAACAAACATTACTGACAGTAGTCGATAGCATCAAAAGGCGCGCTCACTGTGACACCTATTGGCACACCGAATCGCGTCACTTGGCGCTTGGCGCGGGCACTGTGGCAACAGCCTTAGGGTACGATCACATTGAACGCCGATACCGCTTGTGCTTACTGCCGACAACCAGCAGCAGAAATATCATCATGCATTCTTATTGTGTTTCGCACAATAAACGCTTGTACTTGTTGCTGATGCCGGTTGTCAGCTACTACCAACTTACCTGAATATTTTTTATATTTCTGCTTTTCGATGCCGCCGACTTATTTTGGCATTTGAAAATTAATATAAAAATTTAACAAATAATTAAAGCTTCAGCCGTCATAAGCGTAAGTGCAATAAGCATAATCAATTAGCACAAGCGCTATCGGCGTTTAATGTGGACGTACCCTTATGTTATCGTATCAATGAGCGAGCGAACCGAGTGTCAAAAATTTGTATTGCATTTTGTTGTTGTAAAACTTTCAATTCGTAGATAATATCGTTGGTTTAAAGGTAGAATTCACTAAGTCAAACAACAACTTAAGGATTTCGCGTTGTATTACACTTAGAACGATTTGTCATACTCATGAAATTCCGCCAAAAAATTAAATTAAATTGCGAACTTATGATGTGTTGACAATATAAAGTTGGCATTATCTATAATGAATTAATTTAGTATAAAAACCTAAAAATTTCAAAATGTACTTAGTGAATTCTGGCTGTAAGCCAAAATTTTGAAAATGTCTTTTCAACCCACTGTGCACCTAAGTTGTTCATAATAATGTCCCTGCATTTATGCGTTCATTTAAGGCCGTAAAAATAATTAACCACTCAACGGGTACGTATCCTTGTCAGAGACGAGCGCTTCTTACTGGTAATAGATTAAATAAAGGCGATAGATTAAATAAAATCATATTTTGACTAAAAAATTCAAAATAAATTTGTTAAATTTAGTGATTAATTATAATTAGTAATCAATGGAACATCGATAGACTATTTTATCATTTGCACAAGTTGCCGATAATTTCATTTCGTTTTTATTATGTTTTTAATCCAAATCTGCATTTCATTTATGACACATTCAAACCATTTTGATTTATTTTGAATTAGCCGCTAATATCAATAAAACCACATTGAAATTTTTGAATACAAATCCTTTTGAATAGCGCACAGTAGAAATGCATCGTTATCCCATATTGACTAAATGCACCCCTATTTCCATATGCAAAATAATATATAGACAATTTATTTAAATGGAAATAATAATATCTGTATGAAGGGAAAACTGAAAACGTATCTATAAATAATACACATAGGAAACACAAAGTTCATAAATTTCCAATTTCCATATATTTAGTAATAATTAATTTACATCAACAGTTTATTATAAACATTAATTGCAGCGCATTTTGCAAAATGAATGATGAGTAAATTTACTCATCATGTATCTTTGTTCTTGATTTTGAATTATGTTTCTATAATTTTTTTTTTTTTTTTGCTATTTTTTAATTAAATTTTATCTTAAGATCTATTTTTTTTTTTAAATATTCTTTTATTTATATATATTTTTTAATATTTATATAAAATGTTCTTTCATTTAATTTACATTTATGTATGTTTCTCTCTCTCTCTCTCTCTCTCTCTTTTTTTTACTATCCAATTTATACAATTTTCCTTTTACGTTAATACATTTTCCATTTTCACTATTCTAATTTTTTTCCTTTTCCAATATTTTTGGATAGGTGTGTGGTGTGTGTGTGTGTGTGTATGTGTTATTTTTTATTTTATCAAAATAATCCATGCGGATTAATCAGTAAATTAGCTTTTAATTTAAATTGTATTTTTCTTATAGTTGATTTCGTGTGGGACGTGAAAATAAATAAAAGAAAAAAAAGAAAAAAACCCTGACGATGCCAAATTTGCTCTACATAAAGTTTGATTAAATTGTTGCGGACGGAAAGCCGTGTTCATTCATTATCTCCTCGCCTTCTTTCCGGGTGTTAATAATAATTGTGAATAATACTTAATAAGTGAGTTTTAAATTTAATGCTGGCGGCGTACATTTTAATTTTATTGGTATTCTATGTAGTTGAAGGTATTGGAGGGTGATGTGAGACAGATGAAAATATGTTGCTGTATATTAATATTATGTCATTTGTGCAGAAATATAGGATGTTGGTATGTAAGGAATTGATAGCATTGTGAGGATGGTTAAGTAGTGTTTTCAATTTCTAATTTGAGTGGAGAATTTCCATAGTTGAGCAAACAAAATTAATTTCGATAATAACTTACTACTTATGTTATGTATATGATGAAATCAAAATAATCTTGTGAAAATAAGAAAATTCTCAAAAATTTCTATGAATTGATCATGTCATTTTCGTTTATTAAAAATTAATTTGTTGTGTTTAAATAATAAAATTCTCACTTAAAATAAAAAAATTCTCAAAAAGTCTCGAAAATTGTTTCCGAACATATTCTCAAAATCAAAATTCTTTGTAAAAAAAAAAAAAATGTATTATAAGTCAAAATTAGTTATTTGTAATTAGTAATAAAATTCTAAAATTCTGTTTAAAATCAAAAAAACGATAATATTCCACGCGACTCACAACACTAACTAGGGATGAGTGTTGATTCCTAATTTATCGACCCTTTTTGGTATTCTTCAGAGTTTTTTTTTTCTTTTGTAGTCAATATTTCAATTGGAATCAATATTTTATGTTTTTTAAGCAGGATTTTTACGCTTACAAAAATTTAAAAAAAAAATTATGGGACCTTATCATCGAAAATTAGTTAAAACAAATTATGAAATTGGAAACAAATTTTTGATTATTTTCTTTGGGTCGGCACCTATACTTCATGTTGTTGTGTATGTTGACTGGAAACAAACGAATATAGAAAAAGTAACTGAATTTTCTCTCAAATAATAAAATTCTTAGAAGATTCTCTAGTCAGAGAATTATTCTCGAGAATTGAACAACTGTTTTCTTTTTCTTCTTTTCGTGGCGGAACCTGTCTTTGATCTACCAATTAACACAATTGTGCCGTTTTGTTGCCATTCAAATATACCTACGTTCATTTCATTGATATGACGACATCTTCTTTTTGTGTATGTGTGTGTGAAATGCAGCACTTGAGGCTGGATTTCTCCTAGAAATCGTACAAATGCTCGCCATTTTACCTTGTCACCTTTAAGCACTGTCACCCTTGTCAAATCACATCGCATTTCTTGATGGACTGTAGTTTTTAAGGTTTGTGAATATTTTTTGTAGTTTTCTTCAAGTTAATTCAAGTTTCAAAAGTGTGTTTGGTCTGGTCGGGTGTCTGGTATGTGATTACTTTGAGTATACGAAAAAATACGGAAGTACGCAAAGATTGTTTCTGTAAAGATTTTTTTATCTGCTACAAACTGCATTCAATTAGGTAATCGAGAGGTGTGACGTAACCAAATGTACAGACTGGCCATTTTGAAGGGTGAATACAGGGTAAGAGTAAACCATCGAATCTGTTCGATGTGTACCTAAATTGGGATCGAAAGAAACTATGACGTATTTTTTTTAGGTATTTGCTCAATTATCTGTTATTTATGGAAAAAAATTGACTGGGTAATTTTAAACCAATCGAAATATCGATGTATTGACTTATTCAATCGGAAAAACTAGAAAAATTCCGTTTTTCGATTGAGTTTGCGAATGTCAAACATTGCAAAAAAAAAAAACGAAATTTTAAAAACAAACTTTTTGTGATAATTTTACTAGAGGTGCAGGGTTGCATAAACATCAGTTTTATACAATAAAAAGAAAATCGGTAAAAATGAGTTAGCGGGTATTGTACAAAATGTATTATTTTCGTTAACAATCAACAATTCAACAATTATTTCATAATTTTAACAAAAAAATTGTTTTTTATCTTAAAGACGAAAAAAAAAAAATGTTTCCCATAAAATTATATTAGTTCTAAGGTTATTGAAGGTCAAAATTTAAATGCAATGCATAAAGCTTTAAGTTCAATTTTTTCGTTAATTTTTTTGTGCGCCATTAGCGACACAATTAACTTCGATAGTCTTAGCTTTTCAACTACTATAAATACTTGTTTCTTAATGTTTTATTTACAATTAATTGTTATCAATAAAACTAAACCCGGAAAATTTCCGTTGAATTTCCCGTTTCGAAGATCATCCTTTAATGTTCAATTCACAGCTTTAGATGTTATTATTAAATTAACTATGCAAATCTGTATATAATATCTGCCATAGTTTAAATATGATTGGAATTCTAAGTAACCTTAATTGTATATATGTATGTGTGTATATATTGTATATGGATATTTTGACGTATATAATCATATCTCATAATATTATTCAACATATAAAATACGATCAATAGAAATTGGTATTTGCAATGTCAGCCAATTTATGTAGCAAATTCATATAGCTATCTTGATTATATAGTGGAAGTAGCTAGGTATATACATATATATATATATATATTTATATATAGAATGTCGGTTTCCGTTCTATAGCAGCAAAATTCCTTCAAATCCACTAGCCCAAGGGTTGCTTCATAATATGGTGAATCGTTAAAATGCCCTTAAAAAGTATATTGAGTCAAGTCTCCGTATGTTATGTATGTTGGTTGGATTGTATGTACTTATTGGGTATTGAATGAATTGTACGAGTACCTACATAAGTACATATGTATATACATATGTATGTATATGTTGTACATTATGTACTAACTATAATGTCGATTAGAATATAACTGATATGCCATGACCTTTTATTTAATTGGAAAATAAAAATAAATTTATCATGATCCAAGCCATTACTGAATGTATGTATGGTAGTATGTATTAATATATGCACATGTCCATCTCCCTATACATGTACAAATATAGTATATTATGAAATAAATATAGGTCAAGCAATATTATGAATTAAAGTTTTAATGAATATCCCAAATAAAACTTTTGTGTATGGACGAACTTATTCAATGTAATAATATTATTTGATTTGGCAATAAAAATTTAGTACCATCCGTTACAGCAAATGTCCAAAACGGACGTGATTTTGACCAATACTTTATCCATATGAAGATATCTGTTCGTTAGTATATATATATGTAAGTATGTATGTATGTATGTATGTATGTAGTCATATACAGATACACCCATCGAAAAATATTTTCTATAAAGTACAGTGGAATGTGTAATACTAAATTATTGTTTGTTTGTTGATACATAGGTGAAAACATTAATCACGTCTACGTCAAATTTTTGTCACTTAATGTCACTTTATTGACAGTCAAAGTGTTCAAATAGAATGAATCATTCAAATAATATGCTTCGACTATAGGAGATGTTGTTACATAGGCATATTCCATTCAATCTTCAAAAATTGATATCTTCTAAACTACGAGAGGCATTATTGAAAACAATTTTTTTCCAGTTAGCTATCAAACGAAAATCTATCAAAAAAAAAAATATTTGGCCGACCGTTCATCGATATGATGAGAAATGTTTATAAAAAAAAGTTTTTTTTAAAATTCGAAGGATTCGACTTCAACCTCGAGACTACACGCACATTAAAGCTGAGGCTTGTACAAATCCAACGATATATCTTGTCTTTAAGTATTTTTTAAAAATGTTTTAAAATGAAATTTAATTTTTGAATCGAAATTAAAGTCATTTTTTTAGGCGTTCCATAAGTAAATGTGTGGAGATACATCTGAAATTCTATACAAATTATTTGAAATCTTCACAAATTGATCGAAAACATTAAGATTATTAATTTTAAGATCAAATTTATGGAATTCGGAGACATTTTTTTTTCCTATCCTTTCCTGTCCTTTTTTTCCTGTACGTATCTTCTTAGATTTTCAATGAAAATTCTTAAAAAATTCACATCTTTTAAACTACGAGAGCATTGTTCAGTAAACGGTTTTTTTTTCATCGCAGATCGTTTTCGATAGCTTTAAAAGGTTGAGATAGGGCTAGAGCCTTGTGATTACCCGTAAATTAAAAATCACATATAAAACGAACTAAATTCTAATAATTTTTTCATTTCAGATTAATCGTTAAACAATCATCAGAATGCAAAAATGATCGTAGCATAATCACCAAAAGGAACCCATTCTAATTGGGGTGATTTTTAGCAGACATAAGTATCCGCAAAGTGCTTCAAATCGACCAACACAAAAATAATAAAAAAAAATTAATTTTAAATTTATTTATTGTTAATTTACTCATTAAAAAATCTTAGTAATAAATGTAAACAAATCGACAAAATTGTTTTTTTTTATGATTTGCTCCACAGGAGAAGATCTACTAGAATGCTTATACTCAATATTTTAAATATTTCAGGTAAAGATCAACAAGAATCATCAATGGAATATCGAAAACATTTCAGATAAAGATCTACAAGATGCACCAATATTGAAAAACTGATAGTGCCATTAGAACGGCCGTCCCCAGAAACCCCTAAATCCAAATTTTCATTAAAATATCTCGATAAATAAGGATTTTAAAAAACCCGATTTCAAAACGGTACATGCAGCGCCATCTCTGGGTGGCGATACCTGCTGCCACTTATGAACTCCTGATCCGAGA